>PVKA01001651.1:24969-141097 GCA_004027165.1 Ctenomys sociabilis | reverse complement strand
ATTGGCCGTGACTCATCCACATGGATGACACAGACAAAGGAACTACAGAATAATGTACAGGACTACAAGATAAACCCTGAGAAGACTTCAATGACCACATAGGAAATATAAAGTTCATGTGTTGGTATATAAGTTTTGATCTACCTAGGTCTTAACCATCCAGCAGAAAAGTATAAAAGTATAAAAATGAAGTACACATTGTGAGCCCATAATATTAAGCTGAGCTGTAAATGGATATGGTCGACAATTTCTTTGAATAACTCCCTATGGTTGCAGAATGCTGGACTGTGTTGGATTGTGGTGTCGAGTTGAATGTCAACAGAGTGCCCACTTTTGACAGGTGTAGATAAAGGAAGGGTTGTAGAAAGAAAAAATCATCATGTTTGTGTACAGACTGTACAGTTGGGATAGATAACGCTGTGCTTCTACATAATTCTATGATAGGCTAGATCTGCACTAATGGTGGTTGGAAAGGATATTATGTCGGCTTTTAGTGCTATGGTCATCCACTAGGTGAATAATTATTCAATCTTTGATATAATTCAGCTGTATAAAAACCTGTAAATATAATATCATGTATGCACCTTGTACAATACCAAAACGTTATGAAAACAGTTTGCAATGTATTATTTCATCGACTCTGTATGGTTATGGTGTTTTGAAACTGTCTGATCGACATTTGTATTTCAATAAAATAAAAATAAATGAAAAAAAAACACATGATCATCTCAATTGATGCAGAGAAAGCCTTTGACAAAGTCCACTCATTCATGTTCAAGGTCCTATAGAAAATTGGAATAGATGGACTCTATCTTAGATTGATAAAAGCCATCTATGACAACTCAAAAGCTCATATAATCCTAAATGAGGAAAAACTGAAATCTTTTACTCTTAAATCAGGTACAAGACAAGGATGTCCTCTATCACCCCTCCTATTCAATATAGTCTTGGAATCCTTAGCATCAGCCATTAGAAAAGAGGGAGAAATAAAGGGAATAAGAATAGGAAAAGAAGAAGTTAAATTATCACTATTTGCAGACGACATGATACTTTGCTTGGAAGACCCCAAAAATTCCACCAAGAAACCACTAGAACTGATAGGGAAATTCAGTGGCATAGCAGGATACAAAATCAATACGCAGAAGTCAATAGCATTCCTCTATACAGATAACAAACACACTGAAAGGATCTTCTTTTAAGGCGACCTGCTCAGGTGGTCCTCCACACAAAGTGAGGACTCTGACCCCTACTGAACTGCTTAAACTTTTGAGCCCCTCAAATTGACACAATGCATCAACCATTATACATGCTTTATTGATTTTTCACATAAGAATTAGTTATCATTGGAAATTTATTGTGCTATAAAAATGCACAAATATCCAACATCCCATTTGTTTCAAATTTCTCACTAGTTGTTTCTTCTTGTAATTTTGTTTATATTTTATTTTTATTAGGAAGTACCTGTAGCATATGAGTACCCTTCTTGTGGGACATCTGTACAGGCTTATAGTGTGTCGTAATTTCCTTTTACCCCCCTTTCCCCCCACTCCTCTCTGCCCTGTCCAATGCTTATTCCTGTTCCCACTATTATTTCTTTAAGTCTCCTTTTTCCATCCTTTATCCCTTTGTTCCATTCACTTTCTCTTGTTGTTCTTCCCATTTGAAAAAAATCCCATCATTTCTCATTATATAGAAATCTTTGTGTTGCAAAATTAGTATATAATAAGTTTCATTTTGCTCTTTATGCTTCGGGCTTCTCATAGGAGAGAAACCATGTATTATTTAATCTTTTTAATAATTTTTTATTTGTTACAGAGTTTCTCTATGCATCTCACACTCCTAGTGATCCTTCTGTCTCGGCCTTTCCAGCGCTGGGATTACAGGTGTGCACCATCACACCCAGTTTCCATGCCTGGCATGGCGCTGGGCTAGCATGGCATGCAGTGCTGGGGATCACGCCTGGGCATTTGTGCATGGCAGGCAGGTGGCCTAGACCACTGAGATATCTCCTCAGCCACTAATATCTAGTCTTACACATCTGAATTATTTACTTGATCTCTCTGCATCCATTTATCTACAACTAGTCAATTTGACCCCTTGTTGAATACTCTTCTTTTCCTTATTGATTCAATAACGTAGTAGAAAATAATTTTTACCTCAGACTAAATTCTCACTTTTAAATTGAAAATTTCCTACACACTTTATATTCTGCACTATATTTGATGATTTGTTTAAGCACCACACCACTTCATTTTATGTGCTAAGATGAACCCAGAGCCCTCACATTTCCAGATACCAGCTTATTTAAATTTTTTTGGCTTCAGGAAAGAGTCTCAGGAGGCCATTAAGTTGCCAGGTTGAGCCTGAATTTTAATCTTTCTGTCTCTGTCTCCCAGGTTGCAGGGTTACTGGCATGTTCAGCCAGTAATAATATGTTTATATTATTATTGATGCCCTATAATATACACTTCAGTGTGTAGTGACACCAGAGATTCTTTATTGCTCTTCTGTTCCAAATATTTCTTCAGGACTTTATTTCTCCTTACTAATATTACAACCATGGGTCTAGTTCTGAATAACGTGGGTTTGGCATTTTATTAGCTGCATTCCAAGTAAGCAAATACATTTATAGAGAGAGAATTGATTCTTTGTGGCTCAAATTTTCCTCTGTGAGAGCACGTTACACACTTCCTTTCATTGAACTCTCGATTTTTGTTTTACAGTGTAGTTTCAGTGTAGCTTTCATACAAATATAATTACCGAGGGATGAAATTTTATTAAAAAATTCATATAAACTTTGTGCAATTCATATATTCCTAGGTGTTTTATAAGCTAACATTTTTAAGTGAAATAATTCTTTCCATTTAATCTTCTAATCTGTTGCTTGCTTTTATAAAAAAGAAACAGACTTCTTTATATCAGTCTTTGTTTTGCACATTTTATGAACTTCCATATTGTTTGTGACATTTTTATTATACTTTAATATATATAGGTATTCATCCAATTAGTTCAATTTGACACTTTTGTTTCTGTTCTTTTTTTTATATATATATAACTCTCTTACATTTTATTGTTTTTGTTTTATTTTTGCCAGCTTCCTCTTTTTTTATTTATTTTTATGTATTTGCTGCGGGGTCTACTGGGTCTCACTATGCAGCTCAGACTCCTAGTGATTCTCCTATCTTTAGCTTCCCAAGCACTGGCATTATGGGTGCGCACCACCACGCCCAGCCTCAGTCCTTGTTTCAGGGCACCCTGTGGGCGGGGCTGGCAGGCAAACTGGGGAAGAACCCTGGCCCCTGCGTCTGCCTAAGCAGGTGCTTTAGTCCCCTGAGCTATCTGGCCAGACCTGGACTTCCTCTTTTTATAGAAGTACATTTATCTGACTTTACTGAAAGTACTGTTTTCTGATCACTTTACCTTTCTTTACCTTTGTATGTGTGTATGTATATATGTATGTACATATGTATTCATATGCTTTAGCATGTACACAATTGCAGTGAATATTTGTATGCACTTTGGTCATGCAAAGCTGTGCTCTCCAGGAGGCTAAGACAAACGTGAGAAATCGCAGGAGAAACGCCTGAGAAAACTGAAGGGCGGTGAACAGGAAGAGGCTGGAGGGGCGGCGCACTGGCCTGCTCCTGGAAGTGGAAGGGAGGCCGACTGGAAAAATCTGCTGCTCCGTGCTCTGTAAGATCTAGTGGAGTCACCATGATGGGAGATCTGTGCAGAGCTCACAGAAGGGCAGTCCCGCAGGCCTGCAGGATCGCGTTTTCTGGCGCCTTTGCCGAGATTACACGCAGCAGGAAGTGACTCGGTATGTTAGGGGAATCCAGAGAGAGCCCCTGGTGGCTGCTGTGGTATGTTCCATATCTCCTCGGAAGCAGAGCTCCGAAGGACAGGCCCGGGACTCCCGTCATGTTTCATGTTTAGATCACTACAGGATCTCATTTATTTTTTGTAGAAAATGCTCATGTTCCTCCTCCAGAACATGCTGGAATTCTCCGCGGTGCGGGGCGGTGTTCCCACAGCCCGCAGGTGTGAGGACGATCCCTGCTCGTAGCCGGACACTTGGGTCCATGTTGCCAACACACCTAAGACCCAAAAATGAAGCAAACATTTGGAGCACAAATTTTACACCTGAAAGTAGTGAGTTTTGAGTAGTTATTAACATTGCTTCCTCAGTGACAGCATCGAAAAGAAGGAAGAAAAAATGCAGTGCCTTTTGAGCTGGGAAGTAGGAGAAACATGAATCTTTTAAAATCTGCAAAGCAGCTTGTAACAGACACAGCAGTAACTGGGAGGCAGGTAAGCCCACGTGCAAGCCCTGGTTATCATAACTAATTAATTCATTCTGAGCCTGTCGTCCTCTTGTGGAAGCAGGCAAGAAATATTTCCAGGCATATTTTTGCACAGGTATGGTCATGAGACCACACTGTTTCCAATGGAATGGGCGTGTGTGTGTCCTGTAAGTGTTGATCTCTTTTTTCACTGAATTCCGAATATGTTGATGAGAAAGGGGGAGTTGGGAGAGACACAGCATAGAAGAGGTCCCCGTGAATGCTGGCCATTTGGCAGGAAAACCCACCCAAGCTTCTTCCATACAGGGGAAATAAGCACAAACCAAGTTTGAGACGTGACATTAATTATTGAGCCTACTTATTACTTAGAATGCTGATATATAACCTAGTGAGAATTGATGTTAATGCATAAAGACTGTTTAATTCACAGTAGTTGCTCAAAAATATTAATTCCTGCCTTCCTTGGTGGCAGGTCCACAAGACATTTGAAAAGGCATAGCTTTTAAATAATAAAAATAAAATTTAAATAATCTAAATTTAGGCTATCTCCACGATCTAAATAAATCATAGTTATTTCATAATATTTCATCCCTGCAGAAGGTAACAGTGTATGAGCCACCCAACAGGAATATGTTCCATTTTTTTTTTTGATGTAGGACCATTATTATTAAATTGTATATTTAAAAGAAAAGCCTCATTCCACACATTGTGGATCATCCTGCAGTAACAACATAGGAACAAGCTTTCACATTTCTCATGTTGTGGGTCTTAGAGAACAGTTACAACATGGAACTTCTGGACACCCACCAATGTCTGTAAAACAGCGAATTCAGCAACATGCAAGGCTATGCTTTTGCTATGTCAGTTATTTTAGGCATGCACATTTTAGCTGATATGGCATTTGCAACAAGCAACATGAAATACACACCCTAATTAGTATGAGGCACAAAGATTTCCACAAGCCAAGTTTGATGTGTGCCATTAATTATTGAGCCTACTTATGAGTTAGAATGCCGAGTATTCCACTGGTGCAGTGCAGCCCCACTCTTCACTGGGTTTCTAATGCCCACTCTGACTCTGTGCTTGAAATTGAGGACCTGTGCATAATCACACAAAGTAACAGAGTGGCTCTGCTGCCACGGCTGGCAAGAAGCATTTGCCATCCAAAGCTCACTTAAGCTTCGCACTAATTCTTTGGATTACATATTCACCAGACTTGCAGAAGGCCTCGGTGAAGGAAAATCATAAAAATGGGAGTGGACCCAAGAGTGCAGAAGTAAGTAAGGACATGATTGCAAATGCAACTGGTGCCAAACCCACCTTTCTTTCCACCAGACTGCACCAATTTACCTGGATTATCTTTGCAACATTGCAGTGTATTTCCCCAAACAACTGAAATCCTAAACTTTTAATAATTCATTTGTAAAGCGACATTTCTGAAGACCAATCTTTTGCAAGATGTGTTGTTCTGATACACATCTTGTGTGTCTTGTGGGCCATGTAATCATAAAAGGATGCCAACTTCCATCACCTGCTTTTCCAGGAGCAGGTGACAGTCTCCTTGTCACGCATTTGTAGACCTTAGAAAGGCAGGGAAGGATGTAGCATTTCTGAAAGCATTAACTCATTTTCTGTTTGTAATTAGTGTGTATTGGTTATTATACAGCTTGCGTGTCAGGGCACTTCCATACATGCGTGCAATGTGCTTTGATCGTTTCCACCCCATATTACATGCCCCTGTGCTTTTTTCCCCATCTCACTGTCGCCTGTCTCCAGTGCTCTCTCTTCTACTGCTATGTCACCTCTCCTTCCCTCATTTGTCTTTGCCTGAATATCATAGGACAGCTCAAATATGCCATATTTTGCCTTTCTGAGCCTGGCTAGTCTTGCCTTTCATGATGACCTTTCAGTCCTTGTCTACTACTTCCACAGAAGACTCCTTTGCCTAGGTCTAAAGGCAGAACTGGTAGTTACTATCAGAGCATTAAAACTGATTTATGATGTTGATTTCTTTTTGCCTTTTGGAATTTTTGAAATTCTTTTCTCTCACCTTTGGTTTACGCATAGGATAACCATGGTTATTCTAATGTCCATCCCATAGAACTATTGTGTCAACTTAATGAGGTGCATAAAAGTTGCTTTCAATATTCACTGCTATTGAATATTAATTATTATTACCACTAAATAAGAAATATTTTGATGCCTTTGTTCTGCAAGCAGTATAACAACAGCTCAGATTTTTGAGCATTTACTTGGTTCTTTTGCTGATTGTTTGACTCTCAGCATAGTGTTCTTGCATTATCTGTTTTGATTGGTTTGGGAGGGATATGTATCCTTGTTATCAAGATCATGCATGACTGTGTGTGTGTGTGTGTGTTGTGTTAGTGGAAAACAGAAAGTGTATCTGTGTATCTGTCCTTCGAAAATGCTCTTTCAGCACATTAACTTTCCTCTGACCATTTTCTTTGGCTGCCTTTCTGATCTCTTTTCTCCCAACAATGCATCTTCCATGTGCTTATGGAGTGGCTCAGCTCTATGTGTTCTTTCCAGGTCTGAAACTCCTCCCAATGCTATTTGTTGAACTGTCTCCAAGTTTTCTTGGTGCATTTGAATTTATAGTCACAGTTCACCGAATCAAATCATAGAAGAGATAAAGGCTAACCCCTGTTACATGCTTTCAAAGGATTCATCATGGGTGTTTTATAATGGACATTAAATCAATATACTACATAGAAACTAAGAGACAGACTGTATTTAAAATTTCATAGCCCCTTCAACAATCATTAGGTCTTTTGCTCATGGAGAGGATAAATATGCAATGTCTTTTTAAGAAAACACAATGTGAAATATTAAGAAAAGAGAACATGGAGGTGATTGTGAACTCAGATGCAACAGGACTAATGTCATGGTCAAGTGCACATGTTTATGGAAGTTGTTTTCAGGGCCATGTGGATAGACTATTTGCAGAACATGAATTTCAAAATATTATATAATAAAAGAGCAACTGATTGGGGTTGTCTGGAATGTGGATGAGGGGCACATTCATACATATTTTTAAAATATACAAATGCTTGTTAATTTCACCTAAACTAAGAAACATAATGTCATACCTATCTGTTTGGGCCATATTTTATGGATTTCATGAAGTTTGGTGGCATCCAGCTTTAAGGGCTCATGAAAGGAGGCTTTTCTTACCAGAGGTTCTGGCTTAGGCAGGGAAATCTCCAGCCTGTGCAGGCAGAAAGATGGCTGCTCAGACTTTGCAGGCTACAACTCCTCCTGGGATGGTTCCTGCCACCCTAAACACTGTTCTGGGAACCTCCTGTACTGGTGCAGCTCAGGCTCAGGGGCTGCGGCCAGGGGGCACATCCAGCTTGTTCATATGCCAGCATGGGAAGTGTTGGCATTGGCGTCCTGGATACTAAATGGAGACTGCAGTGGCCTCCTGGCAAGGCAGCACGTGAGATGGAGCAGGAAACGAGACGTGTGCAGAGCCTTTGCAGAATGATTGTTTGTGATCATTAGTCTTGAGAGAGATGAGGAACTGTGTCATAGTACTAAGGATGTCTGATACAGTGCTAAGGATGTTAAGCATGCACAGTTTGGCAGCATCTCCTGGAGTCAAAATCATGCTCTCAGAAAAAGTTATGTGTTTTTATTTCACCTCTATAGACAGGAAAGCAAATTAAATTTTAGCAATGCTTTCTCGACATTTTTATATCATATTCAGTAAAAGAGAAGCTTTTGGTTCAAAAATTTGTCAGAATGATACATTTTCAAATTAAATGCATGCACATGAATTTTCAACAATTATTTTAATGATGTTAAAATGTCAAAATATTCTGTTTTCTTTAACTCATTTCACAAAACAGAAATAAAAGACTGCAAAGAATCATCAAATCATATGGTCAAATTCAAGTTATGCCTGCAGGAAGTTGATTGGAAAGAGGTCTTTTAATGTAAACAAGACACTTCCTCAATGGCACGGTCCACGTCCACAGCAGTGCATGCTGTCAATGGGCCTTGAGTGGTCAAAGTTAGGAGTTTAGGTGATCAGACCAGGGTAGAAAGATAGGAGCAGGTGGTCACAGAGCGGTCACCGTCTCTGTGCTCGATCCCACTATCTCCACATCCAGGCATCTCTGCCTTTTTGGGAGAAGAAAGATAGGCCGTATTTTCTTGCATTGCCCTTTCTGATGTGTGACGATAGGGTAAGAGCCTATTTGGAAAGCAGTCGGTCATGACTTTTTTTCTAGAACAACTTAGGAACTCAGAGTGTCTTCTGTAATATGAAAGCTGGAGCCCAGACAGGATCTGGCCCTGGCCTCCCCTTTCATCAGGTTGTCATGCAGGTCATTAGCAAATCACATGCCATGCACCAAGTAAGATTGCAGTTTTGTGTGGGACATTTTATCTGTTCTAAGCATTTATTTCTGTATTTTCATTTCAGTCTAGAAGAGAAGTTGGAAGAGTTCAACAGCTCTTTCCCTAACTTTCTCTGCTGGTGATGTCCTCCAAGCTTGAACACCACAGATTTTAATGGCTCCTGTTTGAATCATTGCTTTAGACAGAATCCCTTCATAACAGGTGTGCTATTTTAAACCATTGTCATGTTGTCTGCTCATTTCTAAAGCTTCCTTCAGATCTCTTGAACATGTAGATTGTTTATATCTCTTACTGGTAAATAATTAATATAGGCTGAGCATTCCAAATGCTAATTAATACACAAGAAGACAAAATAATGAATCACTGTGGTGGTATGTATTATGAACTCACCTGATTGCTGTTTTCAATTTGATTACTGGAAAATCAGTCATTTCCTGGCAGTTAATCAAATACCACAGTGATTCCCCACATGTGAGTTCTAGTTATGTTGTTTATTCCACTTATTTTTTGACCTATAATTTTTTTTATAACTGTAGCCATCTTTCAGATTTGATTACTAGTACAGTTCACAAAGTCATTTTTTGCTATATATCTTTTCATGCAAAAAATTGCTAACTTATTTATCAGGTGGTTAAAATGTTATTTCATTAATAACAATATTAACACTCATATAGCCATAAAGTTACTGTTATTCAAGAAGTTTTGCATATAACTCTCATTTAGCAACTATGTTTAATTATATCAGAAGAAGTATAGGTTTTTCTCCCTTTCTGCTCATTAATATTTGCCTCAAGAGAGCGTAATCAAATCTTTCATTTTTGCCATAAATAAGATCAGTAGACATAATTAAGATCTACTTAGATAAAATTGTCCGTTCCTTGGCTTCAAGCATTTCTTATCATTTATCACATGTCTGCTTCTCTGGTCATTAACAGTTCTCTTTCTTTTGGCTTATGTGTCGTGGTAAAATAGGAATGAATGCAATAATAGTTCTGTACAACCATCAGCACCATCTATTTGCACAACTCTTTATCTTATGAAATTAAATCTCTATGCTCACTAAACAACTTGTTTTTTTTTTTTTTTTTACGTTCTTGCAGGATTTGTCAACTACTTCACTGTTTCTGCTGATTTTTTAGTTACCATAGGGACTTCCTATAAATAGATTCAAGGTGCATTTGTCCTTTTCAGATGAGCTTATTTCCTTTCTTTCCAAACATTACATTTTTAAAAAATTATTTTTCTACTCTTGATAGGAAATTAACAATGGCAATTGCATCGCATAGTTATCTTCAAAGTACTTGCTCAGATTCCAAGAGGCGGTGCTATGGTTTGCGTCCAGCTGCCCTCCCAACTCCTCCTGCAGCCACGAGGTGGGCTTCTAGAGTTTTTGATTGGTCTAGGGTAAAGTGCTGGGGATATGGGTGTGAGTGCCACACCCACCCTGGGGTGGATAGTCTGAATGCAGGAGAAAGGAGGGAGAGAGGCTTATTCTCTGTTGATCCTCCATTTTTGCTTTTGCTGTCTTCCACTGCCGTGAACTGCTGCCTTCTGCCATGTTCCATTAAGCTGCGGAGCAAGCCAAGTATGGATTGAAGCCTCCACAAACTGTGAGCTAAATAAACCTTTCCTTTCTCAATTCTTGGCATCGTGTATTTTGTCTCAGCAAGGAGAGAAAAGTAACCAAGACAGGTGGAATTGCTTGACTGCATACAATATTCTGGGGAATGACCACATTCCTTTGACAATAGCTGTAACATTTTACATTCCTACCAACAATGCACAAGGATCCAGTTATGTCACCATCTTTCCAATACTTCAGTCATCATTTTTTATGTTTTGGTATATTACCTGTACTGACAATTGTGAGGTGGTATCTCATGGTATTTTCTATTTGTATTTCATTAATATATAGTGATGCCAAACATTTTAATGTACCTTCTTGGTACTGGATATCTTCTTTGAAGCATCATCTACAAGAACCTTGACTATTGAGCATGCCATAGTTTTAGAAGTTCCATACATTCTGAGAACTTAGTCTTTTATCATATGTAGTATGCAAGCGTATTTAGCCCATTGTCTTTTCACTCTATTGGTGTTTCCTGATGTACAAACTGTCATACCTTTCTTAAATATTACTTTATATGCTTTCTTTTGTTATCTGTTTCAAGTTTTTATATGATTATTTTGATATTGTGAATGTGCTACTTTACCCTCAGTATTCTTGCTCTTTGATTTTGTAGGATCTCATTGGCCACCTATTCTCCTGCTTTTACTCTGTTTCTGTGCAGACTAGCAGTGGCATAAACACAAAACTATGCTTATATTTGACCTCGATCTACACAATCACTCAGTGTAGAAGCAGATATTTTTATACATCTAAAACTCTCAGAATATCCACTGAAATGAGCACATTCGCCCTGAGAACAAAAGTCATCTATTGATTCTCAGTCTGAGTTAATGAAGCCATTATCTCTTACCTGTTCAAGGGACAGAGATACAGCTGTTACTATTTCCCCATTGCTCCTTCCCAGCCTATATCTGATAGGAAACCCCTTCTGTTGCCTCTTTGGTTTTATGTTAGTACTGGTGTAAGGGAGAAGTTTGAAGATCCCTACTTCTTTTTCATTTATATTGACGCTGAATGATCAATGACTGCTATTTACCTTATAGGAAAATCAACTGAGTGCCTCCATGAAGTTCATGTGACCTCTACTAAGCACCCTTCTTGATACACGTCTCTGAAAATGTTTGTATTTTGCTAGAGACATATTTGATATAAATGGGCAGAAAATATCTTCAGATAGCAATGACTAATATGCATACAATGAGGTTAAATTCACAGCAGTAAGCTGAAGAGAGCCTCATGGACCTCTAGAAGAGATCTTCATTGATGTCCACTTTTCTCTTTGTCCTTTAAATATTCTCCCCATGATGTTTTAAATATAAAGAGAGGGAATTTAGTATTTTAAATATTCCTAAGATATTTTCTCAAACACTTTTCTGAGGAAGGGAGATAGCTCAGTAGAAAAAGCATCTGCCTGGAAAACACAGGGTCTTGAGTTCAATCCCTGGTACCGCAAAAAAGAGAAAGAATAAAATGTTTTTCTCTGTGTTAGCTGGGTCAACAAATAAATTTAACTTCCTTAATCTGTGAATGTAAGAACAGTACACCCTCTAATTAATAGTGAATATTTGCAAAACATTTCCAAAAGCTCCTAGAATCTGCTGCTCTCTGTAGTATCTATTTCCGCTCACCCTCCTAGATTTCTTTAGATACTTGTACCATTATATTTTTTCCTTCTCCACCATCTTCCCATTAACCTCAGATGTTTTTCTAAAACAAAACAACAGATAGTTTCTTTCTTTCACAAAACCTTTTAAATTTTAGCACTTATCAACTATAATTAAAGAGTTAATACTAACTCATCGTGATAATGAACATAAAATAATACACTCTCTCTTACTATAGTGTTTTAATAAATATCTTGTGAGGCACATGGTGCACATGTTTTGCTGTTTCTAAATGGGCCAACATCTTCTTATGTCTGCATTTTGACACTGTGGTCTCTACCTGTACCTCCTCTCTTCTTTGTCAAATTCCAAGTTGCCTTAGAAACTTCACAGAGCATGTTCTTTGTGATGCTTTTGCAGCTCTGCTGTGAAAATTCAGGAACTTGATTCTGTGCACTCATAGCTCATGTGTCACTTTGCTAGACTTCACTTACATGTTAATTTCAAATTCCTTAACAGATTGTGTGAAACCCTCCAGGCCAGGACCTCGCTGATGTCTTCATTTATATCAGAATATAGCTCAGTGTGAAGCAAAAAACAGATGGTCAAGAAACTCCATGTGCACACATAAATCAGCACAGTATGAGGCTTATAAATCATCCATACCTACAAGGATACATGCATACACTTCCTTTTCTAATAAGAGTGACTTTAGGAGCTTGCTTAAGTCTTGAGATCAGTAATATTGATAACTGAGGTATACCTGATTTGAATTGTTTAGTGCTCACATGAGTGAGTGTGGAAAAATCTGAGAGCATCTTAAAAATATTCAGCAACACTTTCCTTTTAGAATGAAGTAATTATAAACTTGAAAGCAAATGAGGAAACTAAGTAACTAAAGGTAAAAGAGAAGGTGACCTGAAAGCACATTAGGAAATATGAAGAGCAAAAGATGATTTTTTGGGTTGGCATCACAAAGAAACTTCAGAAAAGGAGCTCCTAACATAAAAATAGAACTAGAAACCGAATTCACTTACATTTTTTTTCAAGTCACAGGTAATTGCTCTGTTTTTCTTAAGTTCATTTTTAAAAAAATTGTTTGTGGGGCTGGGGAGATGGCTCAGTGGAATAAGTGCTTCCCCGGCAAGCACAAAGGCCAGAGTTCAATCCCTCATTCCGCAAAAAAAAAAATAAATAAATAAATAAAAAATTGTGGAAATAGTGAAGAAATGAGGTTTGATTTCATCAAAATGTACATTTTGTAGATCACAAATTTCCATATGTGAATCTTCAGGTTATAGAAAAACTGCTAACTGATATTTTTTATGAAATAAATTGAACTTAACCTATAGGGCCAGATTTTCTATAAATATAAGAAATTTTAACCAGAGAATAGCTGTGTAAATAATTATGTTATGCAATAAAATGTTAAAATCTATTGTCCTTATTCATTTAATAGATATTCTTCATGAAATTTAGCTTCTCCTAAGTAAAACTTCTTTTAAAATGTAAACTCTTCACCAAGATACATATTAAAAATCTCCTTTTGAAAATATGATACAATTTATGGAGATAAAATTGAAAGTAACATCTCATGGGAAAGTCAGTAACAGAAATGCTAAAAAAAGGTGTTCATTTCAAAAGATAAATTTTTGCAAAAGTCCCCAAATATATAGGTATCAAAATGCATTTAAATCATTTAAAGTGAAATCTTATAATCAGCTAATATGAGTTTACTCCAATATTAAAATGTTTATGTGTAGAATTATCATTGATGCTTACAGTGAAAATTTGAACATTTCAGAATTATGAAGTTGCTTACTTACATGAATTTTAAATTTATTCTAAGTTTATTATTTTTTTCATTTTTGAATGCTATTATATTGTACTTATCTACAATTTTGAGATAATCAGCTCATTCACTTCCCAAGAATGAAGATTGGTTGGTCCAAAGATTACGATTTTTATGTCTAGCAGTTTAAGTATTTACTCAGAAGAATAATGAAAGAAAACATGAAATGAAAGATAAAAAATAATGAATTGTATTTCTAACAGCTGAAAATACATGTTCAAAAAAATTACAGGGCCAGCCAAATAGTTCCGTGGCTTAAAGGACCTGCAGACAGGCACTGAGGCCAGGAGTTTGATCCCCAGGCCTGCCATGCCGGCCCTGCCCCTGGGGCGCACTGAGATGGCAATCGAGAGTGGGAGTGGTGGCGCAGGCCTGTACTCCCAGCTCTTTCAAAGCTGTAAACAGGTGGTCACTATGACTCCAGTCTAGTAGTGAGAACCTGAGCACCCTGTAGACCTTCCCCCCCCCCAAAAAAAAATTGTTTCAATGACTGGCCCATTATGGAGGCATATATTTTTTTCTTTTGTATTTTAGGGAAAGGTCTACAGGGTGTTCAGGGTCTCACTACTAGATTGGACTCATAGTGACCGCCTGTCTACACCCTCCAAAAGCTGAGATTATAGGTGCACTCCACCATGCCCAGTCTGTGCACCCCGGGTAGCTGGACCAGCATGGCAGGCCCAGGGATCAAACTCCCATCTCCTGCGCCTGCTTCAGGCACTTTAATCTACTGAGTTACTTGGCCAGCCCTCAGTGAAAAAATTAAAAGAGAAATTAAATAATACCTTGGAGCAAAAATTGTAACACAACATATAAAGTTGTGGAATGTAGCATCCACAGTTTAAGAGGGGAGTTTAGAGCCACAAATGTCCAAATGAAAAAGGAAGAAAAGATTACATCAAAATACAAAACTTTTGCGTAGTCAAGAAAATTTCTGACACAATAATGTGACCAGAGATTGGAAGAAAATATCTGCAAACCCTGTATCTGCTAAGGATTAATATCCAAACTATGCGAGGCGTTCAGTGGTCAGAAAACCATGGCCTTATTTAAACATCCACAAAGGGTCTGATTGGATATTTCTCTGAAAAAAAGACACAAAAATGTTCAGCAAGTAGGAAGGAAGAAATGCTCAGCATCACCACTACTCAGGGAAAGGCAAATGAGAACCACAAGGAGCCATCTCTTCTCACTTGTTGGGGTGACAGTTACGAAAAGGAGGAAAATGTAACATGTGTTGTTGGTGGTATGGGGAAGAGGGATCCCTTTTCTCAGTGTTAGTTGGAATGCAAATTAGTACAGCTGTTATGGAAAACAGCATGGATGCTCTTAAGAAAATTAGAAGCAGAAAAACATGTGATCCAGCTACTTCACTACTGGAACTCTAGCCCAAATAAATGAAATCAGTCTGTCAAAGAAACATCTACTCTCCTTGTATGTGTATGTGATATATTGGCAGCAGCCAAGTTATGGAATCCTACGTGCCCTTAGCCAATGAGAAGTTATACATTATTCAGATTTATGAAAGGAGAAAATTCTGTCATTTGTGGCATGTAAGAAGCTTGGATGTCATGATAAGAGTAGTAAGCCAGGCACAAAAAGGCATAGTGTGTCATGTCATTTATAGGATGTAGATAAAAACAAATGGCCAATAAACGCATGACAAATATTCAACGCCTTTGGCCATCGGAGAAATGCAAATTCAAGCAACACCAAGATTCCATCTGTTCCCCAGAAACAACAGCTATCATCAAGAAATCAAATACGTAGTACCAGATGCTGGCAAGGTTGAAGGACAAAAGGAACCCTTCAACTTTGTTGTTGGGAACGAAAAGTAGTAAAACCATTATGGAATCAGCATGGAGATTCCTCAAAGAGCTAAAAGTAGAAATTCAGTCTGAGCCAGAAATTTCCCTTCTCAATATCTTCCTGAAGAATTCAAGACACAATATTATAGTGACACATGCATATCCATTTTTATAACTCATCAGTGAATAACAGCTAAGTCTTGGAAGCAGCCTATCTGTCCATCAACACATGAACAGATAAAGAAAATGCGCTACTTATACAGTATGAGAGCATATACACTTCGCTGCTGCCAATGAGGGTAAACTTGAGTCATCTAAGGGAAAACGGTGAGCCTGGATACCCCAGTGTTAGATGAAATGCCTCATGCACACAAGCAGAAATATGGTGTGCTTTCTCTTACACAAGAATGAGAAATACAACATATAAGATAAAAGTTAAAGATAGGTGATAGGAAGGAGGGAATAGATATTTTTCAGAAAGAGTGGAAATGAAGAGACAGGAGGAGAAGTGGGAGAAAAGTGTGATGCACCCGCACAAATTCCCCACTGGAAGGTAATCATTACGCAATGCAAACATATAGGAATAGAACTTAAGGCCAAGAGAGATAGCTCGGCAGACGAGGGACCTGCGATGGATTCCTGGCACCACATCCTGTGCCAGTCCGACTCCCAGACACGTTCAGTTGGCCATTGAGGCAGGGTGCGGTGGCTCACGCCTGTAATCCCAGCACTGGGGAGGCTGAAAATAGGAGGATCACTATGAGTCTGAGTTGCGCAGTGAGACCCTGTACAAAAAACTAAAGATATGTAAAAACAAACTTGATAAAAAATAAAACTTAAAAAAATGTTGAATTCTTTAAAAAAGAAAGGAGGAGAGTAGTCCTATGTGCTGCTGAGGGAAGGTTAGGTAGATGTTGGACAAGATACAAAATTTCATTTTAATAGAAGGAATTAATTTAAGAAATGTATTGTGTAACATAATGATGCGGTCAAAACAGCATCAATTTTGAAAATTGCTGAGAACAAATTTTAAACATTATTTCCTAAATACTTTTGCAGCCATCTCACACACATGCACATTTCAAAGGACTGCATGAATACATAATAAATACGTACAATTTTTGAAACTTAAATAAATATATGAAAACATTGAAAACTTTTGTTTTGCAATGTGGTAAAGTAAATTCTATAAAGCAGTAAAGTTGTTAATAAAGAATATATACACTGGTAACACTCACTACTGTACTTCATAATTCTGCACTTTTTCACTTACCAATGATGGTAAATTAAAAGTTCATACCCCATTTGTATGTGATATAAAAATAGTTTCACCCTTTCATTATGTCTGCGTCTTTTGTCGTTGTTTGGCTCATTCCTTGTCCTTATGATTTTGAGCACTAAATTTTATGGTCACAAAGAGAAGTTATAATTTCTTTTTTATGAGTAGAATATATTTATTGTGGGAAAGAAAGCTTCTGAGAGGGACAGGAGGTGGCCCGAGCAGGTTGTCCCTGAGAAAAGTTGCAATTTCAATAACAAGATATCATTCCTCTTCACAAGCTGAAATAATAGCAAGTGATGTGAATTTTGTAGGATAAGAAGTTTTATTAGTTTTTATAAAACTAAGATAATTAGAGGTATTGAAACTATGAAAATTTGGTGGCAGGGGAAATGGCTCTTTGATCTGAGCAATTGCCTGGGAAGTGCAAGGACCTGGGTTTGATCCCTGGTATTGCATGCCATGCTGGCCCTCATACCCCAGATATGCCTTGCCATCCACCAACATCAGGCTTGGTGGCACACGTCTGTAATCCCAGTGCTTTGGAGGCTGGGACAGGAGGATCACTATAGTGATCACTAGGTGCTGGCTGAGTACCTAGACCCTGTATTAAATAAATAAATGAATGAATGAAAGACACACACACATATATATGTATATATATATATATATATATATATACACACACATATACACACATTTATATATATATATATATATATTTAAAATGAAATTTTGACTCAATGTTTACTTAATAAAAATATGTTCAGACCATTGTACGGACTGGGGTTTGATCCCCAGTACCACACACTATGCTGGCCCCACCCCCAGGTACAATGAACCCGCAACCCAGTCTGCCTGTGTTCCCAGTGCTATGGAGGCTGAAAACAGAAGTATCGCCATGAGTGCGAGCTGCGTAGGGACCAAGACCCCGTACCAAACACAGGAAAGAAACTAAAGCAAATCAAAGTAACACTTTCTTACATTACTTAAATCTTTCTAGATTTTATTAATTGTGGTCAAAATATATTGAGCACACAAAGACGGCGTGGGGAATGTGTAGCTTCCAATGCTTTCTTTTCAGGAAAGAGCAGCTTTTTCCTAAAGAAAAGGATTTTTTTTCCCTGAAGATATTTCATGTCAGAGTTTATAGAATGTTCTATTAATCAGAATTTTTATTAGAAAGAATAAAATTAGAAATCAGCATCTCATTACCCAGAAAAGTTATATAACTTAAGTTGTGTGATTTTATGAGGTGACAAGAGTAGCTAAGTTGAAGCAGTACATTTTTCTGGGTTTTCTTTCAGTAAACAATTAATTATTTTTGAATTTCACCTAAAACATTCATTTCATGAAAAGTAAGATGATATTTATGATGATGAGTTCATATATTCTATGATTAAGTAAGTGTTTTTTCTACCACTTTTGGTGGTAGATGTTTGAGAAATAACTATAGAAGTAATTATCATAGGTATAAACCTTTGCATAAAGGCTATTTTTCTCTTTTATAAATGCTACAACAGCATTCAGAGAAAGAGCAAATACGTTGGTTCTAATATATATATTTATTTATTTTTTTGTCTTTTTCTTTTGCGACAGGGTCTCACTATGCAGTTTAGGCTGGCCTTAAGCTCACTTTGTAGCTCACAACAATCCTCCTGCCTCAGCCTCCCAAGTGCTGGGATTACAGGCCCACGCCACCACGCCCGACTTCTAATTTATTTAATAGAAAATTCTGCAAAATTACAAAATTTTGAGGTTTCCGAAGACAGTGTGACAATAAAAACATTCCTGAAACTTTGCATGAACTTGAAGACAACTTATGTAGTATGAAAGATTTAACAAGATAAATGCATTGCTTAAAATGCTTTACAAACATTCCTTCTTAGAAACAATTTTCTCCTTACATGGAAAAGCCATTAGAAATCTTTAAAATTTTTTTATTTTCTTAAGAACGTTTTGTAAGAATACCTAACTGCTGCAGCTGGTTAAGTAAGGAGATAGAAACAGCTTCCTTTGCAGTTGCCATATGCTTCCGTGTTAGACGCCAATTACCAGCCCCGCAGGCTCTTGGTGATTTGATCTTTAGTGAAATCACGTCTAGAGGGCAGCAGAAGCGTCCTGAGACCACGTTTGGAAGCTGGCCACGGCCCACCTGCAGCAGTGGCTTCTGATTGGTGGAGCGATGCTGGACAGATGTGGCGGGGGCGCGCGGGGCACCCGGCTCACATGCCGTGTACAGTGCTACATGCATCTGGAGCAATGTCAAAACCATAATTAACACAAAGCCATATTCTTTCATTATATTTTCAGTCCCAGAGCAGAGCATTTTCTTCTGAAAAGCAGCCCTTTGTAGGTCAAATAGTGCAGACTTAACAGAGCTAGTAGCAACACTTCCCATCCACTCAGCTTTCCAGAAACCAAATAAAAATGGACATTGACATTTAAATACAATTTTATGACACTTATTCAGAAATTGAAAATTCTGAAATTCTATCAAAACAATACAATTGAAATTAAACTGGAGGAAATTAAATTTAGTTAACCTAAAACAACTTTAATGAAATTGAAAAGTAAGTAATTTTCATAAATATCTAATATAAATACATTACTATTCCATCAAAAGGACATATTTTGCTAATTTATCCTTTTTTTATGTATTCAGTGCATGGTGTACAGGATCTCACTATGTAGATCGGATTCATAGCGATCCTCCTGTTTTTAGCTTCCCAAGTGCTAGGATTACAGGCACGTGCCAGCATGCGCAGTCTCAATCCACATCTCAGTGTGCCCAGGGCTGCGGCCTGCACGGCATGCTGGCGATCGAGCCCCACTCCCCGTGCTCTGCTTCAGCTGGCACTTTAGTCCGCTGAGCCACCTGCCAGGCCCTAAACTTATCCTTCTTAACGAAAGTGTATTTACTATAAAATCTGTGATATGATATTGCATATTCATTATAAAATCTGAGATATTTGCATAAACTTTATGCTAAATATCTTTTACTTTGATGATACCTAAACTTGTAGCTAAAGGACATAATATTGTGGAGAACTCATCTTTTCCAGTATCCTGGCAATACCTCCCTTGGTGATAAATCCAATATTTTCTATCCAAGAAATGAACAAGAACAACAACAACAGCAGCAACGAAACACTTTTTCTTATTAGTGTCATTCTGATATAGGGAAAGAACAAGTTCTTGTTCTCTAAAAATCAAAGAATGAGTTTTAGGAAGAGCAGAGGTTAAGAGCAGAATATATTTACTGGGGGAAAGAAAACTTTTGTCTGAGACAGAGAGACAGAAGGGGACCTGTGTGGGTTGCCAAAGACTCTGCCTTTCCTAGAAATTTTATAGAGCAAATCCATGAGCTGAGGCTGGTCCACAGTAGGATAAAAAGGGAAAGTTACTACACTGGCCTTAGGTGGGACAAAAGTATAGTCAACCAATAAGATTACAAGTGTAATTTCTCAGGGACAGTTGATTAACCTGGGGTCAAATGGGAAAGTGAGTCACATAAGCAAGTGGATGTGAACACAGAACAGGGTCTTTTCCTGTAGGGGGATTTGGTTAGGGACTCTTTTTTGGCTTTTTTAGGGTGATAGATGCCTACTTAGAATGCCAGCTCCTGTTATATGGGCACATTTGTTTGCTCTTTTGTCCCAAGGTCTGGTCCACAATGGAGGTGTCTCTTTGTCCCACAGGTGCAAGGTATCTTGCCTTCCACACTGATTCCTATAAGGGCCCAGATATAACTGCCTATAGTACATGTATCTAATTTAGCTACCTATAATATTCCCATACATATTAGTTAATCTATTCTATTTGTATAGCACATTGTCACTCATCTTTGAGCAGCATCTGTTGCAGTTTAAATCTGGAATATTCTCTCAAGGCAGACATGTGGAAAGAAGGCCTGGGCCTCAGCTGGGGGTGCTGCTGGCAAAAGGTGGAACCTGATCTGGCTGACTGCAGGAAGTAGGGTGCCAGGAACCTAGCCTTCTCCTTGCTCTTCCTCTTCCTCTTGTCTTTGCTTTTTTTTTTTACTATTTCTTTCCACTTGTATCTTTTCTTCCTTTTGGTTTCTTCATCTTTTCTCTTTTATTACTTTTCTCCTTCCCCCTTCAGTCCCTTCTTCCTGTCTTCCTTTCTTCCAGGCAACTAGGAGTTGAGTAAATCTGTCCAGTCACCAAGAGAGTTGATTTGAAATTGGCTTAAAAGCAGTGGATTCAACTGGCCATGTTCTGAGATCTCTGAAAGTAGGAGCCAAAATAAATCATGCCTCCTTTAAGTCGATCCCTACAGATGTCTTGTGAGAGAGTTGGGGACCTGATGCACAGAATGTCTTTGTATAATTTGATTCTCTGATTTTGAAAACTTTTAATAAGATACCAATAGAAGGTTAACAATAAAAACAATTTAGTAAATTTTAGTAGTAAACACAACAAAAAATAAAGTAAAATTGAAGGGAAATAGCTTTGCTTTAAAATTATTTCATTAGGTTTCATTTATCAACTTTTGGAGTATTTATGAAGTATTTAAGATTCTTACAAAGTGTAAAACTTGTCTTATACAAGTGATTCTAGTTGAACAAAAAAGTATATTGAAGGAAAAAAATAAAACCCAGGTTAATAACCAAAGAAAAGGAAACACTTTTACTTCAAAAAGTAATGAAAGTATGTTTAGTAAATACTTTCTCATATTGAAATATATGAGGGGTAAAAAGTAAAAAAGCAAAGACAAACATTAGAAAATATTTTATGAATAATCCACACAAGAAAATAAGTTTTCACAGAAATATAAGATTTGTGAAAGTTGTTTCCACTGAGCAATGTTTTTAATGTGCTTGGTGCACAGTCTGGCTATGCAGCTCAGACTCATAGCTGTCTTCCTGTTTTTAGCCTCCCCAGCACTGGGATTACAGGCTAGCACAACAACACCTAATCCTGGTAGTTCACTTTATAATTTTTTTAAATTACTATTATCTAAAGAGTGAGAGCCACAGTTGAACTTTTTAGCTACATTTACTGGTAAACATAATGATCATTCTGTGTATTCATCATCACAAACTTGTACCTGCACATGAAATATTTGGTTTGCTCCTCTTTTCCCTGTCTTCTCCCTTCAGCTCCTCCCCTTTCCTTATGAAGCTTTGTTTATTCTTTGCACCTTTGTATCACTTCTTTTACTTTTCCTTTCCTTCCTTTTCTCCTTCCCCCACCCTAGCTCTTCTTTTCTTTTGAACAATTTCTTCAAATCTGTAATATCTGTGGTATGCTTTGGCCTTTATTACTCTTTTTGTTTCTCACACCAAGGAGCCCAATACGATATTTACACATGTTACCATAGTACATTTTGCTCTAGAGTACAGTCTCATGTTGCACCATTCACTTACAAATGTCTTCTTTAGCCTTCTTCATAGCAGGACAGTACTCCAGTACTCCATGAATAACAAGATCCAGACCTTCTTTATCCATTCCTTAGCTGATGGGCATTTCCGAGAAATGCGCATGTTGTTTCCAAGATGTAGCTACTGCAAACTGTGGTGTTATGCACATGGGTGCACATATATCACCGTGGTTTGATAGTTTTAATTCTTTTGGGAAGATTCCCAGAAAGGAGCTATCGAGGTCAATGAGATGTCCAATCCTAGTTTTTTGAGAAGTCTCCATACCGATTTCCACAGCAGTTGCTCCAGTCTACACTCCCACCAATAGTGGAGAAAGGTCCTTTCTTCCTCATAGCCCATTCAAGCATTTGTTATTGGTCAATTTCTTTCATTTATTCTCTAAAACTCTGAATAGGGAAAGTGTGCTCAATATCACACTGTCTTGGTTAGTTTTCTCTCATTAATAAGACAAAATACCTGAATTTTGTCCAAAATAAAGGTATTAAGGAAGGGATTAAGGAGGGAAAGATTTATGTAACTCATATTTTATGGAGGGTGCAGTCCATACCCATCTGACCCCAAGGCAGAATGGCACATGGTAGAGGGCAACAGTTCATGGTGGCAGAAAACACCAAAAGCAACAAGAGTCAAACAGGGAGGAACAGCAGAGAGCAAGTCTCCTTCCCTTATGAAGGACACCCACCCTAGGGAGGATAGTGGGAGTGCGCACACCCACTATCTCAGGATTGTACTACAAGTCAAACATAAACTCTAAAGCCTGCCCTATAACTACGTAAGGCTTTGGAGAACATCTAGACATAACCATAACGACTGATCCTATTCAGCATAGTTATGGCAACATTAGCCCAAGAAATTAGATGTGAGAAAGACATAAAAAGAAAAATAGGCAGGAAAAGGTGAAATTATTGTTATTTGCAGATATGATACTGTACATAGAAGACTCCCCAAATTCCATCAAATGACATACAGATTTAATAACCAAATTCAGCAATACTTTCTTTTTCTTTTAAATTTATTTTAATAATTTTATTGAGAAACAAATAACAATGAGACAGTTTCAAAACCGATTAGTAGGACAGTTTCAATAATTAACACATTGCATATTGTTATCTTCATAGTGGTTATTCATAGTACAAGGTACAGACATGATATCCTGTCCACAAACAGGACATTATTAGAACAAATCCATTAGAAGAAATCTTTCTATCCATTGAATTAAGAGAAAATTTCTCTATATCCATCCTATTTTGAATTTACAGGTACAAAATGGTCCTTCATTTATATCCCAATTTTGTTTAGTTTTGTCAGAGAAGGGTAGTCAATTGTCATTTAAATATAGGAGGTGCATGAATTTAGCAAAATATTCCAATATAGTCCAGTAGTCCATAATAGTAGTGGGTTTTCCATAGGACTGGCAATGTCAGAAGTTGTTGCAAGTTCGACAATTTAATGGGATACAAAATCAACACTTAGAAGGGCCAGCTTGATAGCTCAGCAGACTAAAGCACCTGCTTAGGCAGAGTGCAGCAGCTGGGGTTCAATCCCCAGTGTGCTTTGCAAGCCCTGGCCCTGGGATGTACTGAGATGGCAACTGAGCCTGGGCATCGTGGCACACATCTGTGATCCCAGCACTTGGGAGGCTGAAAACAGGAGAATCACTACAAGTCTCAGCTACATAGTGAGACCCTGTAGACCCTGCCCTAAATTCAGAAAGAAAAAAAAAACACTTAAAATAATACCATTCCTGTACACAAATAACACATTTATTGAAAGACAAACACCTTTCACAATCCAATAAAATGAAATATTTAGAAACAAATCTACAAAGGAAATAAAAGGTCTATACATTGAAAACCACAGTACTCTGCAAAAGAAAATGGTAGAGGATGTCAGAAAATGGAAAGATATCTTTGCCCATAGATACAAAGCAGCAATACAGTAAAAATGGCCATACTACCAAAATTGTTATTCAGATGTAACGCAGTACTGATCAAAGTGCCATTAGCATTCTTCGCAGAATTGAAGAAAACAATCTCAAAACTCGTTTGGAACCAGAAAAGGCCCAAAAAGAAAAACAATTCTCAGCCATGAAGGCAGGGCAGGAGGTATTATAATTTTTGCTTGAAATCTTACTACAAAGCTACTGTGGTAAAAACAGCATGGTACTGGCAATAAATAGACCTGAAGATGAGTGGATCGGATTAGAAGGCACAGGAACAACTCAAAACATTCAGCCACATTATTTTTGTGAAAGGAGCCAAGCACATTCACTGGAATAAAGGCAGCCTTTTTAATAAATGGTGGCGGAAAACCTAGGTTTCTACAAGCCAACTAACATTTGGCCCATGTCTAACATCAAACACTAAACTAAAATTGAGTCAAAGATCTAGATATTAAAACAAAACACCAAATAAGCTGGAAAACAGAACAGACAGAACTCTTGAAGACAAAGGTGTTCGAAAAACTTTCATAAACAAAACCCCAATAGCACTGAAAATATTATGATTAATCAAAAACTGTGATCTCACACCATTAGAAAGCTTTTGCACAACAAAGGACATCACTATCAGAGTAAGAAGACAACCCATAGATTGGGAAAAAATTTTAATGAGTTGTCATTCAGAGCAAGAACAGTTAAAAAAAATAGCAAATTCAGAATATATTCTAAAAAATAATTCAGCAATGAAGTAAAAGAAATTTCAAAGATTTAAGGAGGAAATGTTACCAAAATAGGGTTAAATAATCAGCAGCCCTTACAGTTTTCTGCAGCAACACTAGATTCCAGGATCCAGAGGAAGTTTGTCCAAAATGTTGCAGAGAAAATTAAGTCCTCAAAATGCGCACTGCAGTAGCTGGACTTTATAAACAGGCATTGCAGCATTACAACAGTGTCTTGTACCAGTTTTATAAAATTTACAGTGCAATGCTTGCTAATTTTCTGAGGCCCAGCAAAGGTATATTTCTCCAGATTTCTGCTGCCTTCTTTAGCAGCACTTGATGGAGAATATTTTATACATTTGTAATAGACAAAAATAAACCAGGCTGCAAATCCATTTTAAAATCTTTAAATCATGTACCAACTTTTTAGTTGAAATTGTATAGGATTAGTTAAATTGTATTCTTTTAATAAATATGAGTATATTTTTGTAAGCATAGTTATGTTGAAATAAATTTGTAAAAAGCAAAAAAAATTCCTTAGCAATATATATCGTAGGCAATTTTTAAAAACTTATCAAATAGCAAATTTCAGTAATATATAAAAATAGAACCACACCTGAGAAAGGAATGAACAATGTAAAGTGATAATGCTTCCAGAATCCGTGAGTATATAGAATAGAAATTTATTCACTATATAAAGAAGAATAGTGAGCAAACAATGGAAACATTTCTGACGCTGGCGTCCTTGTAGTCGGACCGCAGAGAAAATACTGTAGCAAAAATGCAGGGCAGGTAAGAAGAGTAAAAATGTGTTATTCGCAAATGAGGGTTTAAGATAATTTAAAGATTGAAATCAGAGTATTTAAAACTAGAAATGCCTTAGATTTTTAAACATATTTTATTCTTTTATTGGTTTTTAACTTGAGATCAAATATATCTTCTTACAAAGCATCTATGCAATCATTTTCAACTGTAATTCTTATTTTTCAATAAAGTTTAATGCTAATCATTTACATCAATACGATATAACTCTAAAAACATTTACAATAATACTGTATTTCTGTGAAGCATTTGTCAGTATGTCTGTACTATAAAGAGATGCTTAAAGCAACGCTCATCCACTCCTAATTGTGCACCGTCAGAGGCAGAACAAATGGCTACTGAAACAGCTTCTTGTTTTGTGTGACTTGATAATGCCTAAAGTTATTCTTATGAGGAGATAATTGCTTTTTAAGAAATGAATTGAGGAGCTTCTTTTACAGCAGACACACAGAACTTTCCCAACACTTGTGTGTGTCTTTGTGCTGTGTGTGTCTCTGTGTGTACATGTGTGTGTGCTCATGTGTATCTGTGTGAGCATTGTGCATGCATGTGTGTGTGTGTCTATCTGTATGCATGCACGTGTGCATGTCTGTGCATTGTGTGCGTATGCATATTCATGTGTTTGTGCCTGTGAGTGTGTATCTGTGTGCCCATTGTGAATGTGTGTGCATATGTGCACACCTGCATATGTGCATGTGTACTTGTATGTTCATATGTGCATCTGTGTGTGCATGTGTGTGTGTGTGTGCATGTGCCTGTGACAGTGTGTGCTGTGGAAGGGAAGGCCTTGGCTTCTGAATATGTTTTGTTTTCTTTGTGACGAGTTCTACAGTTTTAGAATATGAACCATTTGACAGATTTACTATTTCTACATTTATTCTCTTTAAATATTACACATACACAGTCCATGTACTTGTACACACGATAAAAGGAAAAAATCAATATAAATATATTTGATGCATATTTTGGATTAAAAATAAACCCACAAATAAACAGAATATAAAACCATTAATTAGGGGACAGGGAGATGGCTCAGTAGAATAAATGCTTCCCTGGCAAGTGTGAGGGCCTGAGTTCAATCCCTGGTTCTGCCAGAAAAAAAAAAGTTTTAAAACCATTAATTTGTTAAAATTTTAGTGCATTTAGTATAAGAAATATGATATTAAACTAAAGTTAAAAAAACACATCGATAAAGCAAAATTTAAAAAAAAATTTTGATAAATGGATAAAATTATCAAATGTTATCAAAAGCAGCCTGATAGAAATCTTTATTACATACAGTTAAAACCAGGAGTATAAAACAATGTCTAGGGACTTAAGTGAGCTACAGTTTTATGAGGAATCCTCTTCTCATCCTGCCCTCTGCACTTCTGAGGTAATGCTGAGCAGGGCTTAGCAGGACCCCGGGAATTCACCCAAATGCCTCCAGTTAGGAAGAGACAGGTCAAGTGTAGGAGCCCCTGGGCAGCAGAGGGGAGGAAAAGCCCACACAGGTGAGCGGTTTTTCACACTACATCCAGCTCCGATGTGGTCAGCTACCGCAAGGGCCTTTCCTTCGTCCAGGGCACCAGCTAAATTGGAAAAATTCATTTTGCACACAAATGTGCCGCAAAATCATCTTGCAACAGCTGCACCTCTCGGCAGCTCTGCCAGTCTCAGGGGAGAGCAGATCCCTAGTCCTAGTGAGGAGAGCAGGACTCAGCAGCCGGGCCCCTCACGCCTGTCCTGTCCACCCCCTGTAGTGGAGAAGAGCAAGCTCGGTGTGGGCTCAGATGGCTGCTGGGTGGAGGACAGCTTCCTAGATCACCTCCAAGCATCTGCACTGAGTCATGCCCATGAAATGTCAGCGCGATTAGATAAAATGGGAGAAACACTGCTGCGAGGGAGAAAGCCAAGAGGGAAGAAAGGATGGAGAAAGGAACGGAGTAGGGGAAAGGACGTTGTGAAAACGTGCTATGAATTTAAATATAGCCGCAAGAAATGGAAGATGGCATGCTTGTGACATCCACTGTATAGACATGAAATCTACAAAAATAACAAGCCAGAGACGTTCGGGTTAGAAAGCATGAGAAAGGAGATAATGAATATAAGAACGCCAGGGCTAAGCTATGGCATCGCAGGTATTTGTGAACTTGGAGGAGAAAGAAGACAGAGGCGATGAAATGTGAGTGGATGATGCAGAGCAACTTGCAGTATGGGGGAAATGTCAGCAAGAGAAAAGGAAGAGCGGAGGACTTGATGTGACTACTCGAGGGTCACCGCACGCACCTCGAAAGTGCACACGCGTGAGATGAGCGCCCAGGTGCGTGGAGTCCAGGGAATGCACTGGGGGAGGAAACCAGGACTCCCGGAGACAACTGGAGCCTGAGCCCAGCGCTCAGAGCTGAGGACGTGGTCCCCAGGAGGCTCCAGAGGCAGGCGCCAGTGGAGAAGAAAGGCCGATGCATGATGGCTGAGGCTGAGAATTAAAGGAATCTAAATAGATACAATTACACATTTGAAGTAGATATAAATGCAATAAATAAGAAAAAAGTTTATCCAAGCGATAACAATAACCAAGAAGGGATAAGAGAGGTGGAAAAAAATGTAGTTACTAACAATTGAACTTATTTAGTGTTAAGATAAATCTTATGGAAGTTAAAATATAATCATGTGAGTTAAATAAAACTATTATGACTTCAAACCCAATAGATAGTTCAAAATCTCTTTTCTTCATCTCAAAGACATTTTTAATAAAATAATTTCTGTGGTCAAGAAACACTGTATGAAATTTCAGAACCCTTTCAGTATCAATTCTTTTAAAAATTCAATTTTAGGCCGGGCGTGGTGGCGCATGCCTGTAATCCCAGCACTAGGGAGGCTGAGGCAGGAGGATTGTTGTGAGTTCGAGACCAGCCTGAGCTACAAAGTGAGCTTAAGGCCAGCCTGAACTGCACAGTGAGACCCTGTCTCAAAAAAGACAAAAAAAAAAAAAAAAAATTCAATTTTAATTGAATTGAATCTATTTTAAGCATGTATCAATTCCTTTAACAATTCTTTTATGATATAATTGAATGTATTTTAAACAAGATTGGTATAATTTGGTTATAAAACATTATTTCTTTGCCTTGGTCCTAGCCTCTCCACTCACTGTCACCATGTGTTCTCCATCCACATTTGGGTCTAGTAAGGGGCTCACAGACAGCAGAACTTCTCTGAGAGCTACTTGGAAGGTTTTATTGCTTTTTTCCAGTGTTTCCTTTGTTTTTGAAATTTATTTTGCTATTTTTTATGTATTTAGTACAGAGCCTAGAGTGCCTCAGTACACAAATGGGACTCCTAGCGATCCACCTGTTCTCAACATCCAAGCGAGTGCAAGCCACCATGCCCAGTCTCAATGCTGTCTCAGCGCATCCCGGGGAGGCGGGCCTGGCAGGTACACTGGGGATCAAACCCTAGTCCCTGGGTCTGCCTGAACAGGAGCATTAGTCCACTGGGCTATTTTACTATTAGTACTAACTACTAATAGTCCACCGGCCTCTTTTACAATTCTATCTGTACTTATGCACTGTACCTCATGAATACATTAATTATGGATAGTTGGTACATGTGGTCTTCCCTTTTGTAGTATGATATTTTTTTCCATAATTTTATTGAGAAACAAATAGCAATAAGACAGTTCCAAATTAAATTAGTAGGACAGTTTCAATAACTAATACATTACATATTGTTGTCTTAGTGGCAATTCATTGTACAAGAGGCAGACATGATATCCTGTCCAAAAACATTATTAGAACAAATCTTTCTATTCATTTAATTAAGAGAATGTAGCTGTATATCTATCCTATTTTGAATATACCGATACAAAATGGTCGTTCATTTGTATGCCCCTTTTTGTTTAGTTTTGTCATTTCAATATTATAGGTGTGTGAATTCGGGAAAATATTCCAAAATAGTCCAGTACTTCATAATAGTAGTGGGTTTTCCATAAGACTGGCAATGTCAGAAATTGTTGACTTGAGCATTTTACAGCTCAGCATATTAATATGGCTTTACTTTTCATACCTCGTATTTATACTTTTCTGTTGGATGGTTAAGACCAAGGTAAAGTAAGACCTATATAACAAGAAATGTAGTTTTGCATCTGATAAGATCAGTCAAATCTCCTCAGGATTTATCCTGAAACCTTGTACCATACTTTGTACATCCTCTGTCAGTGCCAGTCATGTGGAAGAGTCCTGGCCATTGCTTGACCAATTTGTTCTCTGTGAAAGCCTGAGAGAATGTTTTCTCTCCATATGTCTCTCCTTAGGCACATTCTACATCATTGATCACTTTGCTCTGTGGCCTCATAATCTCCTTGATCAGAAAATTTGGGACACAACTGAGTTACACGATGTTACATACAGGTTCTCCTATGTCCTGAGTCTTCACTGACCTTGAAAGGCTAGGGCCAAAATATTGGCTGTACTTGCAGCCCTCCTTTTTCTCTAATTTTTGGTTAGAAAACTTAGGCTGTTAACCCTCCTGAAGAGGAGCTTATTGTTATTACCCTACAACATAGGCAGTTGAGCTTAACTTCACTATCTGTCTAAATATCAAACATCTTAGGCATAACACAGAACAGGTAGTTTTCATTAAGTATTGATATGTTAAACTTTAAGTCCCTACAGAACATGAAGAAAAAATTTAAAAAAAATTAGAATATATATAAAAAATAGGAATAAACAATTACGTATTTTTACACAGAAGTTTAGAAATCTTACCATATATAGCGTTGTAGCAGGACAGTCCCACAATACCCCTTTTCCTGTCTCCTGCCTTCATTCAGCACCCCCTTCCATGTTAAACAGACATCTACCTGAGGGAGCAGCATGACAGCAAGTGGCGTGTCATGACAAACAGCACCTGTTCAGAGGACCAGAATGCTGGGCACTCCAAGCGTGACCCCACTATTGCACACTGTCATCTTCAGTGCAGTTGTAGCATCATATTTTTAAAGAGTGTGTAAATGTACTATTCTGCTGGTAATTGATACACCATTTCTAAGATGGATTGAATATTTATTTGAAAAATAAATATTCTACACACACAGTAGATAAATGAGGAAAAGAAATAGATAATGAACAGAAGCGGAATCACAAATACATAACGAAAGTAAGAGATCCGTGTGGGTGAGGCTCAACATCACTGAGAACAAAATAAAACTACGTGATTTTTTTTCTGAAAAAAAAAAGGAATACCACATTTCCTCTTTATAAAACAATTTTCAAAGGAAGAACTCAAATTAAGAAAGGACTGGGAAGATGAGACTGAACAGCCTTGCTAATGTACAGGGTAAGACTTCCCAAGGGTGGCCAGGAGTCGGCTACCAAGTGTGTGCTTAGACTCTGAGTTTTACCTTGGCAACTTACTTCAGGAAACAATGTACAGAAATAATATAATACAGAAAAAATAATGCTTAAAGAAACCTGTCCTTCCAGGATTTATAATAATTAAAAAAACTAGAAACCACCTGGCATCTCCCAAAAGAAACATTTTAATTAAAATCTGTATACATACATGTTCTACTACTATATGGATATTAGAATGTGTTTCAATACCTTTTAAGGAAAAGAGAAGAATTTTCAATGTTAGATTAAAATGCAACCTAAAAATTATATGTTCAGTATGATTGCAAAACATACCACTTATAAAATTGTGCTAACACATATTCTAATATCAACTTGTTGACATGCTAGTGTTTTACAATGGTTCATGTCAGATAAATCGAGAAGTCAATTTGTGTACAATTATGAGTTTCTTTATGTAATTCTCCGCTATTTTCCAAACTTTTCAAAAAGAAATTTATTACTTTGCTAAGAGTAAAAAGTAATAAAAATCTCATATGTTATTAGTAGTAGTTGCATAACAGATAGCATAAGTACTTTGGGATGAAAAATATTCATGGAGTGGTTATATTTCCTACTAATGAAATAAGGTGCACTTGTATGGTAGTATTTTTTTTATTTTGAAGAGAATTAATGGAGTATTTTTATTTACATTCAGTTTTATGGATGGTCTTTTTTGTATATGACATAATGTTACATTCTCTTAATTCTTACAATATTTCAACAGGTTTACATAAAAATCTTTCAATTCTAATTTGAATATTCTAGTTGAATGTGATAACATGGACTATCCACTTAGTAGACTGTGCGTGAGTTGGTTTCTCTGTGTGTGTGTGTGTGTGTGTGTGTGTGTGTGTGTGTAAGATATTGTGTGATGAGCTTATTTAAAAAATAAGCTCAAAGTTAATAACTCAATCCAGCAGTGAAACTATTTTACTCCAAGTCAAAAGCTACCGATTTTGACTTTAATTTATTTGAAACTGTAGAATTTCCCATTATTTTCAATTATAGAGTCATTATTATAGTTTTTTTTTTCTATCTGCCTTGCAGGGATGCTGCGAGGATTAATGAGATCAATTCCATAAAGCACTCACATTCCTTGGAGATGAGAAATATAAAAATATCATTATTACCCTGTCATTTATATATTAGCTTGCTTACTCTTTTTGGTTCTGGAGGTGGAACTAAAAAGAAACAAATTCTGATCCACAGTGAGAAATATTTAATAGGCTTTTTCTTTTTCTCTATTTCATGCGCTTTAATGCCTAAGCTTCCAAGAGCCTGGTATATTAAATATATTTCAAAGTCCTTTTAGCATACCAATTTGATGTCTTTTATGTCTCTTACCGCCTTAGGTTAAGTTTGAAGTAAAATCAGATGTGTGTTATTTTCATTTGCTTGAGATGAAGTCCAGTACTATTGGCTGAATTAATGTGTACTCAAATTTATTAAATTAAAGCCTAATATAATACTGTCAAATGAAAAAGAATAATATAGATACACGGAGTGCAATGAAATTACAGTTCAATTCTTTCTTTTCTGGCATGATCATTGCTTTTTCAAAGTTTTCTGTTAATTTTATGTGTTTGAAGACAGCAGCAGCCGAACCATCTTTCAGCTTTCAAAACTGAAACATGTCTTTCTTGTAAAGCCAAAGAAAGCAAGAAAACCTGTACTAGAAATCATTTGCTGGAGTTGGAGCATGACGTTCCAAGTCTCCATTAACCTTTCGACAGGGCTCCGGAAGTCCGTGAGTCTGCACCCGGCACGCCGACAGCCTGCACATCAAGTGCACATGCCCTTCCAAATTGCATTATTTCACTTAGCGGCTCTGCAGAGATTGTATTTCATTTTCTGTGATTAATTTTTGACGTGTAACTGCAGATGCTAAGTTTATCAAAAAACTCTTGGAAGAGATTTGGATGATATGAAGGTTATTTCTTTATTAAAAGAGTTGCACAATTACTAAAATATTCCTGCAGTCAAACACTCACGCCCACATAATTTTAAATTTCATTGCTGAAATTTCAGACTTTTTAATTAACATTACATTGATTGCGACATTTATAAAATCCAAAAAGTTTTAGTTTTAATATTTCTCATTAAAATAATCTCTAACAGTGGTAATGGTTTCATATATTACTTCAGGTACTTTATGTATTTATTTATTTCTGTATTTTGTGCAGGGTCTCACTAGGCAGCTAGAACTTATAGTGGTCCTCCTGTTTTCGACCTCTCCAGAGCTGGGGTTGTAGGAATGAGCCACCAAACCTGGAATCAGTCCTTGACTCAGTGCACCTGGGGGCAGGACCAGTGTGGCATGTGGTACCTGGGATCAAACCCCAGCCCCTGTGCTTGCCTAAGCAGGCACTTAGCCTGCTGAGCTATCTTGCCAGCCCTTTTTCCAGGATTTAAATTGACAATAAAGACATCTTAAAGTACTATCATTTTATGTTTTAAATTTCTGCATGAAAAAGTTGAATATTTATAAATGAAGGAAATCTTATTAAAGTTTGTTTTCTAAATATTTACTATGTGGCCTGAGCAGATAGATTGACATTAATCTGAACATAAATCAGTTTGGCAATAATGCATGCTACTATTATTTTAAAGTTATTTCAAATATTTAATATTTTATAGTCCTAATCTATTAGCATTATGTCTTATTTTGCCTATCTATTATATATATTTGTTCTAAATATTTTTAATCCTTAAAAATTTCAAATTGTAGTGCCTTGGATATAGCTCAGTGGTGCAAGGCCTAGCCTGTCCTGAGTTCAATTTCCAGTAAAAAAAAAAAAAAAAAGTAATTACAAAACTTTCAAATATAAGGCTGGCTAGATAGCTCAGAGGATTAAAACACCTGCTTAGGCAGACGCGCAGAGTTTAATCCCTGGCTGCTGTGCTGTCCACCTCCAGGACGTTCTAAGACAGCAAACGAGACTGGGCACGGGGGCCTTGTCATCCCTGCAAGTCCGATCTGTGTAATGAGACTCTGTGGATTCTGCAGGAGATACATAAAACACATTCAGACTTAATGTAAAATAATAATAGCATAAGGGTATATGTTTTGCAAGTTAATTTTTATTAAATATTTTTATTTTTCTGTCTCAATTATAGGCACTATGCATAATAATTTCCAACTGGTTGCTTTTATAAGAAGAAAGACATATCTTACATTGGCAGAATATTGTTATATATAAGACTATAAACTATTGCTTTTAAATATTATGTACATTTTATCTTCAACCCCAGATTAAAACAAAAATACACTTAAAGTTCTTTGCCCAGTTCTAATCAAGCTTTATGTATTGAAATATCTCTTTGGTCCTTATAGATTAAGATCACTCCCTTGTGTTGTTTTATTTTCTTTAACTGATTTTTTTGATGATTCAGTCAAATTATTTTTAAATAAAGTTCCTGTAAAATATGAATCCCTATATTCTAGACTTATCTGAGTAAGTTTCTATGACGAAAACGTGTTAAACAATGAACATCAAAATATGAGTGAGATAATTATTGCATTCATCAGCGACATGAAATTTGGTCATGGGGTCAGATGATGACAGGGAACCTAAAACGTTTTGCCCTTCACCCTTTTTCATTTAGTGATTTATCACTGCAGGATAATCGGAGACTGCACAAATAATCTAGACTATATAGCTGCTTTTCCCTCAATAATTTTAGTGACATCTGAGAATTTGTGTGAATAAATGGTTGCATTCAGATTTGAATACACTGATTTTTCTAATTTTGACTTTCCTGATATGTTTATGAAGTGTTTTCTCTCTCCTGTATTTTGTATGACTGCCTATTATCATATATATGCGCTCATAGATTTGTTTTATTTTTTTTTTATTTATTTATTTTTTTTTGTGGAACTGGGGATTGAACTCAGGACCTTGCGCTTGCCAGGCAAGCACTTACTCTACTGAGCTATCTCCCCAGCCCCCATAGATTTGTTTTAAATTCAGTCTAGTATGCCCCATTGGCATTGTTTCCCAGTATGCTTGTTCTGTTCTAATTTTATAAATAAAATGTCCACAAATTAGTTTCTGCTTTGATTATGATTTTTGAGTTTAATTCTGATATTCCAAACGATTTACATTTTATATGATAGTTTTGCAAGTTTTATTGACTTTTTATATTTATGTTATCACTCATAGAATTAGGAAACAAAATATATTTGGCACTTATACATGGAATTTTTTTGCACTTCTAATGTTCAACCTTTGAACATAGTTTCTATACAACTTGTATTTTTCTAGCAACTCACATGTTTAGACATGAGGATTACTAGTCCAACAAAGAAAATTACTGTTTTACATTTGTGTTGTTTTTAAAAAAACTGTTTCCAATGGCCAGCCAAATAGCTCAGTAGATTAAAGCACCTGCAAGCAGGCACAGGGGTTGGGGCTTTGATCCTGGGCCTGCTGTGCCAGCCCTGCCGCAGGGGTGCACTGAGACAGCAATTAAGACTGGGCATGATGGTGCACGCCTGTCATCCCAGCTCTTCAGAAGCTGTAAACAGCAGATCACTGTGAGTCTGATCTAGTAGTGAGACCCTGAACACCCTGTAGACCATGCCCTAAAATACGAACAAACAAACAAACAAACAGTTTTCAAGCTTTCCTGTGCCTTTGGATTTGTTGTTAAATAATCCCTTTTTCCTGCAGTATGGTTTTTCATACAATTTTCTTTACTTTAATTCTATAGTTTTAGAATTTATGTTTGTGATTCTACAGAGAATGCTAAGAAACATAAGAAGCTAGCTTTCAGTGTTAAGTCTCTGCTTATATTTTCTTTCTTTAAAATAATTTTACTGAGGAATAATATGCACACAATAGACTTTATGCATATATATTAAAGTAAGTTTTTAAGGAATTTTGATGAATACACTGCCACAAAAATCCCATCATGCAATATTTCCGTCATTCTGGTTAGTTTCCCAGGGTCATTCTGTGGTTATTTTTCCCTCACAATTAGCATCCCCTCTTTGGCTTTCTCTTGCTGAAGTCCAGTTTGGCTTCTGTAGACTTCAAGTAAATGTAATTGGACTTCTTTCTCCCATCATATGTTTATGCTACTGTTGGTTATTCCTCCATAAGTATATAAAACAAGATGTTAAGCCACAAATATATCCATTGACATTTATGCTGTATTTTCACTATTTGGCTGCTTTGAATAGAAATGCTACCAATATGTGTTTTCTGTCTTAGTGTAAATGTACATTTTGAATTATTTTAGAAAACTCTCTAGTCTGGGGAGATGGTTCAGTGGAATAAGCACTTTCCTGGCAAGTGCAAGGGCCTGAGTTCAATTCCTGCTTCTGCCAAAAGAAAAAGAAAAAAAAGCCCTCAGGAACTAGAGCCACAGGGTTGTATGGCGAGTGGATGGCAACTTCATAAATATGTTTTCTAGAGTGTTAGTAGGATATTGCACTCAGTGACAGCTCTAATGTGCTGTTAGTACCCATCAGTTAAACTTGGTAATGGTTATGGAAGGATATGGCACTGTTGTCTTGAATGTACATTTGGATGATGGCTAAGAGTACTTTTATGACATTACGGCACTTTTATATCCCCTTTTATGAAATTAACATTAAAATCTTTTGATTGAATTTCATTGGGTGGCTGGCTTTCTTATTACTGAGATGATAGTGTCTTAACTCAATGTATTCTAAATATCTGCCCTTTGTGAGGAGCCAAGTGCAAATATTTGCTCTAGTCTGCAGTTAGCCTCTTGTTCTGTGATACTCTTTGAAGAACAGGCACTTGTAATTTTTATGACATCCAGCTGACTGTTTACTCTGTACTTTTGGGTTTGGGGGTTCAATTTGAGAAATCGGGGCTTGAGTAAGCTTGTAATAATTTGTTATTCTTGAATTTTGTTTTGCCTATTGGAAATTGCAGCATTTCTATCGAAGTTTGTTGTCTCTTTCAGATTAATTTTTCTATGTGTTATTAAACAAGCACTGAGGTGTCTGTATCCATTTTTTTCCCTCATAAATGGCATCAGTGGCTTCTGCTGTGGTGGCTTGTCACTTTTGTGTGGCAGGGCCAGGGTGGCCCAGCCCTGCGCATTCTTCACCACTCTGACCAGGACAGAGGCTGTGCAGATGGGGAGAGGCAGAAGCTGCTGCACCTTGGCCTGGTCATCAAGAACCTATCTCTGCAGCACGAGGCAGTGACAGGAGCAGCAGATGCTGCTGAACAGCCCACCTGCAGAGAGCCTGCATCTTGCCTAGCTGCTGGGAGAAGGACGCCCTGGGCTTCTGCCAGGCCTGCCCTGAATCGGTTCCCCCGTGTGTGGTGAGGAAGAAGACCATGTCTCGAGTGCCAGACTCAGATTGATCTCGAAGTGAAATAGATTTTCTTGAATTAATACTTAAAATGCATTGTGTGGTCTTAGGACACTTCCATATACTTTACTGTTATTAGCTATAATGTAGTTGACATTAGTTGGGTTATTTCACTTGAGAGGGCACTATGGGGCTCCTCCTTCCAGCACTGGAGAAGCCCCGCAGCACACAGTTCTCTGAAAATTCTTGCCACTGAGTTGTCATTGTTTTCCTTCTTGTGTCTCAAACATGTTCTAGTTATTGCTTTGTCATTTATATCCTTTTTCTTTTGTACAGTTGTACTACTGAATTTTAGTATGCTTTCAAAAAGCTCTAAAAGATCTTTCCTTAACCTCAAAATATTAGTTCTCTTTCATATTTATTTATTTAAGTCACAAGATTTGATGATTTTACTATGGTGGAGATAAATTAAATTTTATCTCTCTACAAATTAAACTTTCATCAAATAAACATTTATTAAACCATTTGTTGTCTTCCCACAAATTTGCAACGGATCGTCTAGTAAATCAAATGCTTGCACACTTGTGAAGTCTCCAGAGTCTTACTTCACTCCCGTGAGTCACTTACCCATGTGCAGGCCCGATCCTACATTATTGAAACTGCTTAATTTGATGGTAAGCCTTCATATTTGAAAGGAAAAAAAATTAACCAATTATTGTCATTCTTACCTCCTTTTCCTCCTCAACCATTTCCCTTTTCTTTTCCTTCTCTTCATTCCCTTGTTTTTTTTTTTAACCCCTTCCTCCATCCTATTCCTGTCTCTTCTCCTGGTTTTAAGTTTGATAAGATCTTGCATTAAGGAAAATTCTCAACTTTCATTCATGCATGCCTTTACTTTTCTTATTTTCCTTTTTACTATACTGTAATCTAGTACATTTGTATAACTTTTTAAAACTTACGGTTTAATTGCAGGGTTCACTAATTTTGAAGCTTTGCTCATATTTAAACTAAGCTACTAGTTTACCTGTAAGAACTATTCGTATTGCCTTCTGAAGTCTGATTTCAATATCTTTGTTATACACACCCTAAATATGAGTAACTTAAATTTTCAAGTATCTTAGTATTTATATATGTTTTTCACCCTGCAAATTTAATAAACTCCTATAAATATGCTTTCAGATCTGTTCCACATGTTCCACAGAGGGAAGCACACAAGCAAATCCTCTGGGTGAATTTCCTCTGCCTGTTCATAGACCAAGTCCTGGCTGCTGCCCCAGTTACTGCTATGGTGCAAGTCTAGAATGTTCTCCGAAGGTCTGTGTGTCCACACATGAGATCTGGGGGAAGGAGTCTTTATACTCCTTGATGACTTCATCACCGGATGAGTTTGAAGCTGCAGATGCGGTTAGGGGATGCGGGGGCATGGAGCATGCGCTGCTGTGCTCCCCTTGAGGCTGCTTCTCCCTGCTGGATTCCTCCCTTTCTTCTCTGCTTCCTAGCTGTCATGGAATAGGCAGCTTTCCTCCTTCTGTGGTGATGAGTCAAATTAATGTTTTCCTCCTTTGTTGCTTTAAGCATCTGATCTCGTGACCTAGCAACCGAAAAGCTGACTAACACAGCTTCTGAGGTCCAAGCAGACCCCTCCCCACATCCCTGGGTGTGTTGCTACAGTGTCCTCTTGTAAGTTGTGCTGAGCTCTGTGAACAGTGGCATGGCGAGGCCTGGAGAAGGAGAGCTACCCTTCCGGCTGTGTGGCAGCCTTCATCTAGCTCTTGCAGGGAACTCTGGCACGGGTCACCAAGCGTGCTTCTCTAGCACGTTACCTCCTCAGGCAGATCTCCACGTGGCACCTGCAGAAGACGGTGTTCTCAGTGACTCGGGAAGGCTTCTCTGCGGGTTCTGGTCACTTGGGCTCATACCTTGATGGCATGTGCAGGCAGGCCGTGGCCTGCAGCCACAGACCTGGAGCCACTGCAGTGGAGGTCGGTGAGTCACATGGATAGCCACGAGCCTGGGGAGTGTGGCTTTGACCAGCACCCAGGCCGGCCCCCTCTCTGGATGGTGCAGGGACACAGAGAAGCTCACCTTCATGGTGACCTCCTGGGCCTGGCTCACCTTAGCCAGTCTGCTTTAAAGTTAGAAACTGTGAAGAAATATAGTTTGAGGACACTCCTGCTCCCGCTATGTCACCTCCTCATCCTCCTTCTCTTTCTTCATATTGTTCTGTTTATGTCTGGACTCCCAGGATGTTCCAAGCTGTAAACTATTTTTTTCTCCATTTATAGCCTTTTATACAGAAATAGTCTTCAATATCAGTGAGCAACACATTTCTAAAGAAGATATGCTTGATAATACATATAAAATGATAGTGATTCAAGACTTATTTAAGCTTCCAAGTGCCATAAAGAAAACTGTAAAATTCTAAATGAAGAAATCAGATATTCAGATGTTCTGACTGCAGTAATTTCTCACCTTTCATTTACTCAAAAAGCTTCCTGTAATTTTAGGTTTGTGCCAAGTCTGTGTCTTTCATCTACAAACTTTCACACCTACAATATAATCCAGATGGAGGATTTATGCTTCTTGAGTACTGAAGCTGATCTATGCTACATGACACAGAGAGGGCATTCAGGATGGTGTGGAGTTTGATATGCAGCTGAAAAGCCTAACAAAATTCTTTCTTCCCTCGTGTGCTAGGCCCCCATTACTTTCGCCAGGACCAGAGTTAGTTTATTTGCTCTTTGGGGAATGTACAACGGTCACCATTTCTGAATCTCATTTGAAATGGATACTTTTAGAATACAGAGGCTTTCATTAGAGAAAATTATTAGTTTACTAGCTACATGGGAGAAGGCAAAGGATTATACATTAGGTAGATCCAGAGTGCTCATGAAGTTTTTTGCTGTCACAGATAACATTTTTCTACACAAAGAACAAAACTTGAATTTTCCCTTCTTTTGTCACTTGTCACAGCTTCGTCTGTACATAGATTTTAAGTATTATACTTTTAACCAAAGCCTGTTTGTAAATTGCTTTTATTCAAAATAAATTCTATATGAAGAAGTATGTTTTTCTTGTCTTTCATGTATATTTGTTTGTAGAGCCTTTTCTGTGGTGAGTGCACTGTTTATTTTTCTAAATATATTGGAGGTGGATTTGAATGACAAAATGGGATTTGACTGGAAGGCATTAAAAGAATCACCGTGAAGATGTGGGTGAGTCTACCTGGATTTTTTCACAAAGAATTTCTACCTACTTGTTAGTCATGATGCAGTTAAAATGGGGGTTATAAAGAATAATCTAGTAGCTGTGTGTAGGAGGGGTGGATAAAGTCACACAATCTCTCATTACCAATTCAGAAATGGCATGGAATTTTGCTTTTGTAAGGAGAACCTGGCTCTGGGTGAAGACTGAAAGCCTTGCCCTGGTAGGGGTTGTCCTCAAATTCCTGAAGGCAGAGATGCTTGTTGAAATAAATGGGGTGGCTTACTGGACAGGTGAGGTTTGAAAAGAGAGCAGCAAAATTTAAATTGTACAGAGTAATAATCCAGAAATTTATTTGAGAAAGAATAAAAGACCAAAGGCATGGAAAAAATGAAATTATTGTGGACATCTTTAGAATAGAGAGTGCTTGAATATTAAAAATTCTAAGGTGAGTGAAAGGAATGTATGAGAGAAAAAGTACCCAGTAAATGAAGTCAATCTAGCTGAGCTAAACTAAAATATTTTAACGTTAAAGGATTCAATAAGACAAGTTAATAATAGAAATGGGATTCATAAGGAAGGAGATAGAATGTACTATTATTATTGTTATTATTTTGTATTTGTGTACAGAGTCTACAGGGTCTCTCTACTAGATCAGATTCATAGTGATCCTCCTGTTTACAGCTTTTCAAGAACTGGGATTACAGGTGCACTGCTACCTCAGTGTGCCCTTGAGTCAGGGTTGCCATGGCAGGACCAGGGATCAGACCCCCATGCCCTGCATCTGCCTAAGCAGGCCCTTTTATCCACTGAGCTATTTGGCCAGCCCCTAGATTGTATTGTTATTGTTTTTTCTTTGAAAATATAAATGTCCCCTACATCTTCGTGAGCTCACTGCAGAATGGAAAGCCCTTTGATACAGTCTGAGTCCTGTGACCCAAGGCAATTGCAGGCCAAGCAATGCTGATTTAATATTCAGGTGTTTTGTGTATGTGTTTAGAAACAAGAACATTACTAGTGTGCTACTTGTGGAAAAGTTATGTAATTATGTGTAAATGTCACCTGTATAAACTCCCTGCAGCTCTGCGGTAATGGCCTGTCGTTCACGTGGGCTATTGCAATCTTTAAGATCAGGGCAAAAAAGTCATTTGCTGTTGAGCCTGCCTATAAATCTATTGCTCTGGGAGACTGAAGTAGAAAGATGGCAAGTTTAGGTCCAACCTGGGTGACTTAGTGATTTGGAAAGAGCCTGTTTCAAAGAAAATCATTTGCATGTAAAAAACCTGGCAGGACCTCTAGGCCTTTCTTCAACATTATGTTTTTCCTTGGACATTTTCTGGCCATAAGGCAAAGCTAAAATAAATATAGTTATAAATAAGATCAAGAAGATAAGTGAACAGCTACACTCTCTTAATTCACCCATTAGAGACATCTGCTATAATAATGTCTGTAAGTGTAATATCATGTATGCACCTTGTATGATACCAAAACATCATGAAAACAGTTTGCAGTGTATGTATTTATCGAATCTGTCCTGTTAATTTGTCTTGAAAGTATGTCATTGGTATTTGTACTTCAATAAAATGAATAAATAAATAAATAAATAAGAGAAAAAATAAATCCCAGAATCTAACAGTTTAAGACATAAAAATTATGCTTTTAAAGAAGCCATTTCATTGAGAAATCACAAAAATCATTTCACTAAGTGGTAAGATGAACTCAAACTGCAGGCCCAATTCTTGTACTAATATTTATGTACAGATCTGATCAGTATTCTGTAAACCAATTTGAAACAAACTACTGAAGTCACATGGTAGAGACACATTGAGAAGCCTCAGGAAGATCTAGTTCTGCACTCATGTGGTATATCCACTTGTCATTTCCAAGCAAGTATCTTTTCCTGAAGTTCAGAAGAGATAAAGAAATACAATTGCCAGTAGCCATAGGCTCTGCACAGGCAGAAGAATGATCTGGTTCTGCTATTCCCTGCCATCCTGCAGAGTATCCAGAAATACGAAGCTGTTAGAGAAGAAATGGTGGGTAGACAGAAATAGATCTAGTGTGTGGCTGGCATTGCAGTAATAGGTATCCATGCTTACGCTGCCTTTTGTGAATCACAGCACCAGGCTGTGACCTGGGTCCAGAAAAATAGCCTTGTAGTTGACACAAATGGGGATTAATACTGGGAGTGTATTCTGTTGTTCAATATTCCCATTATACTTTCTAGGAGAAATTTCTGTATAGTGGGAAAATTTTGCCCAAGCTTTTAGGAGAGTATCTTACTGAAAGAAAATTATTGATAGAGTTTGACCAGATTAGGTATGAATATTGATACTATAAATCTAGCTAAGAAGAAATGTACTATTGTTTTTTTCAGCACAACTCAATTTCTAATGCATAGTCCCATTTAGCTAAGCACAGGGAAAAAAAATCCTATAAGAGGCATGCTAGGCTCTATTGCTCCCTAAGACTTTAGTTAGGATGGTTTCTGTAGAGGGAAACTTTCAGATTCCAGTTATTTCTAGTATGTACAAATAAAATGGTCTCTGCTAAAAATAAAATAAAACATAAAGTACCCTCCATTCTTTTCTTTCATGCTTCCTAGCTGCCCAACAGACATCTTCTGTGTTTGACATCAACATCCTTGAAAACAAAGGGAAGAATAGTACACACTACTGTAAACTTCAGGTTCTGCTTACTGCTACTGAGTGGCTGCTGCAGGAAACGGAAAAGCTTTTGGAGAAGGGTGGCAGGTGGATCAAGAACAGCAGTGCATACAACCAATGATCTGAACTTTACACTCAAAATGATTAAAATGATAGACTTCATTTTATATGCTTTATTAACATATTGAAAAGGAATACTGTAAAGTCAAGACTAGCTGTTGTTTCTAAGAAATCCTAAGATACCCTTTTGGGCCCAAATCATTTTTAAGAAATTATTTTTACAGTACAATAAACAAAGGTGGCCTGGGAGATAGCTCACTGACTTATATGCTTTCCAGCATGTACAAGGTCCTGAGCTTGATCCCTGGTTAAAAAAAAAAGTCTTTGCTGGGGAGATGACTTGGTGGTCTAAGCACCTTCCTGGAAAACACAAAGACCTGGGGTGATTCCAGGTGCCACATGCTGTGCCAGCCCTGGAACTATGGGTGCACCATGCTGGCCTGAAAACCTGGTGTGGTGGCACATGCCATTAATCCCAGTGCTGGGGAAGCTGAGACAGGAGGACCCCTGCAAGTCTGAGCTGTACAATAATCCTACACCAAATAAATAAATAAAAGATTAAACAAAGGAAAAATATCCCAAATTTATTTCATTTAAAAATGGTAGCTACTTGATAGTAAGTCAGATAATAAAAAATAATTCGAAAGTATTAATTACAGATATTTATTGACAGATGTAAAAGGAGAACTATGTTATTGAGAATTATGAGCAATCAAAATTTAGCAACATATTAAAAAGTCCTTCATCAAGAAGTCACACTTGTCCCCCAAGTTCGAGGATGAACTAATGTTACAAAGTCATTAATGAACTTCACCACAGTTAGAAGCTGAAAAATGACAACCTTGTTTAGCTCACAAAATTTCATCAAAACTGTCACATACTGCTGATTTTTAAACTTACTGAAAGTAATCTTAACCAATTAGGAACTTAAGAAACGTTTCCTAATATGATATCTAGCGCCTAACTAGAATACATAGCTAACATACATTTTAAAGCGAAAAATACCAGGAGAATTCTAGCTAAAACTGAGACAAGGGTAACAATACCTAAAATCACAATTTTTCTTATTTGTCTTGCGGGTCTCGGCCAGAGAAAAAGGAAAAGGTAAGGAAGTAAAATGTGCAAGGCGGGGAGTGGGGAGCATCTGTTACCTTTCTCTCATTGCTGGGACAAGATACCTGACACCCAAAATGAAGAAAGGAAAGGTTTATTTAGCTCACGGTTTGTGGAAGTTTCGGTCCATACTCTGCTGGCTCTAACGCAGACTGGCACAGGGCAGCAGAGCAGTTCATGGTGGCAGAAAACAGCAAAGTGCACAGGGCGAGCAGTGGCTGTGGCAGCTAGCGAGCCTCACTCTCTGCACACGGACTGTGAGGACTGGAGCTCCTCTGAGGAAGCGCTGCCCTTCCTTCCATGCGCACTGCAGAGGAGCGCTCCTCTGAGGAAGTGGCCCAAGCCATGCTTCCTCAATCGCTCTCCATATTGCTTAGGTCCTGAGTCACTCTAGGACAGACTCTCCACACCCTAGGGAAGGACATCACATACCCTAGATATGGAACTGCTGAATGGACAGAATTAAGCTTTTTACTTCTCAAGTTGACACAATGTATTAGCTACTACAGTCCCTTTGCAAAAATAGTATAATTTTGACTTAGAAAATCTAAGAAAAAACTCAGACTGAATGCAGAAATTAAAGCAATCAAACATAGCAGGCATGGTAGATGTACATGGCATGATCATCAAGTATGGAGAGTTTTAAAATTTTTTGCAGTTATAGAAAAAGTCCCTTTGCTGTTAATCCCCTTCTGAATACTTCCCCACACTTATTCTACCATTTTTTTGTGTGTGACTCTCAGAAGCAGTTCTCCTTCCTGAGTAACTTTAATTGCACTGGCCTAGCTGCCTCACGGTCCTGAATGGATTCAAACTGCCCACCTCTCTCATGGCCATGTGGATGTTGTGGAAGAGCCCCAAGTCTCACAGGGCCAGCTCTGGTGATTAAAATTGATGAAAACATGTCACAAAGCCTTTATTTGACAGATACTTCTAGTAACATTTTGAATCAATTCAGAAAATGGAGATATCCATGAAAACACACCCACAAAAGACTTTAATAACTGCTTCAGAAAGTGGGAAGAATGTGGATGGCCCTAGCCTTTCAAGGTCAGTGAGGACTCAGGACATAGGAGAACCTGTTCTGTAATATCATGTAACTCAGTTGTGGCCCAAATTTTCTGATCAAGGAGATTATGGGGCCACAGAGGAATGTGATCATGATGTAGAGTGTGCCTAAGGAAAGTCACATGAAGAGAAAACATTCTCTCAGGCTTTCATACTGAGCAAATTGGTGAAGCAATGGCTGTGACTCATCCATAAGGGATCTATAGGTTACAGGATAAATCCTGAGGGTATGTGACTGACTGTATCAGATACAAAAGTTACATTTTTTGTTATAAAAGTCTTGCTTTATCTTGGTCTTAACCATCCAGCAGAAAAGTATAAAAATGAGGTATATAAAGATATGTTAATATGCTAAACTGTGAAAGGCTCAAGTCAACAACTTCTGCAAAATATCCACTACTATTGTGGACTACTGGACTCTGCTGATTGTTTTGTTGAATTCATGCACCTATAGTATTTAAATGCCAATGGGATACCCACCTCTGACAAGACTAAACAAGAAAAAAAATGGGACACAAAGGAAGGACCACTTTGTATTTGTATATACAGAGTAGTCAGGATAGATATGTAGCTACTCTCACTTAATTCAATAAGTAGAAATATTTTTACTGATAGTGTTTGGACAGGATATCCTATAAGCTTCTTGAACTATGGATAACCACTAAGAAGATAGCAATGTGCAATGTATTAATTATTGAAACTGTCCTATTAATCAATTTTGAAACTGTCTCATTGCTATTAGTTTTTCAATAGAATAAAAAAAAAGAGAAAATTCTCATAAAAGAAAAAAGAATGTGAATGGAGTGTGTTTGAAGTTAGTGGGAGTCCTTAAAGAGCACTCATGTCAATGTGTCTTTTACTATAATTGATTTTTTTAAATGTTTTACTTGTAACAGTTGCTATATTTTTCAATCACCTCTCATACAGATGGATCATGCCCTTGGATGACTGAACCAAAACTTGGCAGATTTTGGTTCTGATGATGAAAGTATAGACACAGGTTTTCACTTTCAGTAAGATAGTCAATAAATAGCATGAGGTAATTCAATACTTCAATGGAAAATAAACATGATTTTACATATTTCTCTCCACTGTATGTAGATCTAAATTTTCTGAGCATGTTTAAAGTAGTCTGGGCTAAGCTACAGCATTTGATATGGATTTTTAAATTTTAATATGTTCCACTGATGATAAGGTTATTGTGATATAACTCCCTTGTGAGTAAAGAAATATCTGCATGAAGACATCATAGCATCAATTTATTGCTCAATCCCAGCAATGAAAACTTATAAAAGACAATTTTATATAAAGCTGTGCTTTGAAACACAACCGTAATATAGCAGTTTGGATTCACTTATTTTAACCGAACTATGGAATATTCCTAAATAAAAAATATATATTATCTTATTGTACTATATTAAGGAAGTGAGTATGCCTTAATATTTTGTAATGAAGTGGAAATAAACATCTGATGAAAAATCTGCCCTAGCAGACAGGCGGAAGATGATCGGTGACCAGAGGCAGACAGGAGGCAGGTAGCATAGTCAGCGCTTCCAAAACCTTCTTCTGTCCAAGAGGACAAGGACACCCCTGATTCTGTGATGGCAAAGACAGGGCAGGAAAAGGAGGAAGCTTCAGCATATTTTACCCTACAAGAAAAAAATAAATTAGCAACAGGGTGGCAAAATGGATAAAAATCAGATAAACTCAGAAAATGTTCCCTAAGGTTATATAGTAACCCTTTCCTGGAGCATGAGGTTTTTTTTTCTTTGTTTGTTTGTTCTTGTTTGCTTTTTTGGCATTACTGGGGATTGAACTCAGATCCTTGCTCTTGCCAGGGAAATGCTTATACTACTGAGTCATCTCCCCGGCCCTGGAGCATGTTCTTAAAGGTAAATATTCCCAAGGAAATCCAGATTACTCTGTGCACTAGATATTAAGGTAGATAAGGCACAGCCCTGCCAGCAAGGAGTTTATTACAGTTTTATGGTAAGATTGACAGGTAAAAGCATTGAACACATATGTGCATTTGCAGACTACTGATGTGTGTCATTACACACTCACTTTTAGCAGGGGATTTTCTAGAGACTCTGCGCCTGTTTAGCAGTGCAATCTGCCTACATCTGAGCCCTATGCAATAATACAGAGAATTGAATAGGAAAAGTCAATGTGTAGTCTCGCTTACCTAGAGTTTAGATGGCATGCAAAAGGCACTGGAATGTGAGAGGACACTGGAAAAGGGAATTTCTAGAATAAGTGACTGCAGAGTATATTCACATCTAATTATAAGCTGTTTTATTGTTCATGGTAGGGTTTGGTAATGAGAAAGCTGAGACAGGGCTAGATCATGCTTGGATGCAGGAGAAAGGAATGTAATTCTTATTGTATTGTTCAGGATGATTGGTAAGGCTGGTCAAGCAGGCATTGGCGGGCAGTCCTCATGGGATTCTCCTGGCTTTGCTGTGGGAGGAGACTGCCTCAAGCAGTATGCTAGAGTCAATGGACATTGCAAGAATGGATTGATTGTGAGAAGGCCAGAAAGGAAGGGGCTGCTTTCACAGTTTCTGAGCTGGACAACTGGAGAAGTAGATGGCAGAGCAAGAGACTAAGTTAGAGTATAAATTTCTAAAAATTGATGTATTTTCCCATAAGTGCCCACCTCAACAAGGCACTACAAAATGACTTAAAGCACTTTCTAGCAGCTTCTTTCGGGTGGAGAGATGTAGTCCCCATTGTCAGAACATACCAACCCTTTAAGGAGCCCCTGAAATCTCCCAGGAGGCATCCAGGGTTTCTGGTGGCTTCTTAGTTGGGAATGAAAGTTTTGGAATCTTGGATGTTTCTGGGTGTGAAACCCATGTGACTCAGGAACACTGTGGCTTGTTGTGTCTATGGGATTAAACGTGCTTTTGCATGTGTGCATGTGTCAGCAGCAAATAAGAGGACAGAAAGCACAGGGCATTCATTGAAATGTTGCAAAAACAATTGGAAGAGCCTTTCTAACATACATAGTTATGCAGGGACAAACAGAAATTATATTGCCAAATTTTTAAATTAAGGAAGAGTTAAAAGGAATGAATGAAAGAGATCACAAGATGAGAAGAATGGAGAACTTGAAAAAAGGAGAAAATAAAGAAAGTTTCTTTGGCAGGGATATAAACTGTAATGCATCTCTTAGGAAAAAGAGATGAAAAATGGCTATAAGACCAGTTCTATTCATTCATTCATTCATTCATTCATTCATTCATTCATTCAGGGTTTTGCTATGCAATTTGGGTTCACAATGATTGATTCTCCTGTCTCAGACTCCCTAGTGCTGGGATTATAGGCATACACCCCATTCCCAGTTTGAGGGCCAGAACGGCACTCCTGGGGTTTTGGGGCTGGCATAGCATGCAATACTGGGGATTGAATCTGAGTCCTTGTGCTCGCCAGGCAGGTTTTTAGACTACTGAGTTATCTCCCCATCACCTATATAGCCAGTTTTGAAGATTAGAAAACCAATACATTCAATTTCTAAAGATCAGAATCAGATGATCAAGGAAATGATTAAATGCAGCATATCTGTGCACACACTCTCTGTCATCGGATGAAGCTAGCCTCCCGGGATGGAATGTGCCCCCCGTGAAGCATTCAGTGGTATTTTCTTTTGAGCATTACACAATTATGTGTGCATGGCTGCATTTTTAATGATAAAATCAAAATTTCTTAATTGAAAATATCCTTTAGCAGAAAAAAAATTACAATGAACCTCCAAGTGACAATGTATGAACTTCACAGAGTGACCAGAGTGACCAAAATGTAGCACTCTGACAACAGAAAACACTAGTAAGCTTTTGTTCAGTAGCAGTTACAGGGTAAGATGACAGTCTTAGTGGAGAACAGTTTACCCATTTCCTACCAAACTAAACATACTCTTAGAATGTGGTCTGATAATCACTCTTCAACATTTACCCAAAGTACTGAGACCTGTAACAACCCTGTACACAGTTGCCCAAACTTGGAAACAACCAAGATGCTCATGAGCCAATGAGTGGATGAACTGTAGTATATCCAAATATTTTGTAGGAGAAAAAAAATGAACTGTTCAACCATAAAGAAGATAAACAGGCATGCGAACCAGAAGTGTATGTTATTAAGTGGAAAAGTGAATGTGGATATTTATATACGGTATGACTTTAATTGTTGGAAATATGATATTCAAGGAAAGACAGAAGTATGGGCATAGTAGAAAAGATTGTTTCAAAGGTTGCTTAGGCCAGGGATGAGGAGGTGGGCAAAGAGGATGGTGAGCATCACACCATGGCGCACTGAACACCATGGCGCATGGTTGCACTTGTCTGTGCCTGTAGAACGTCAATACTAACATCGAGCCTACCATGCAAGGTGACTCAGGGGGAATGTGACAATATGGATTAAAATTTTAACAAATGTTCCACTATCAGGGATGCTGAAAAGAGGGAAGTCCCAGCCTGTGTTGGGGCAGGGGCTACCCAGAGAATCTCTTTAGCTGTGAACTCAGTTTGCCGCCATTGTATAACACTGCCTTAACTAATTGTAGTGATTTTTGTTGCCATCCCGCAGCAGAGATTTCCTGCTAGGATGAACTAATGCTACTTAATACAAGTTATTTGTGATTTCACTTATTATTTTAGGAGCTAAGATGTAATAGGTCCTGGTGAGATTAAGATGATTTATCACTGAGAGAATATCTAATTTTTAGAAGCTTCCTTTCAACTCTAAAGGATTAACACCTTAGACCTTTAATCTTCTATTTGGAATGTCTGTCATTTTTCAAAGGATGAAGTGCCATGTGCCACACCACAGAGATACTCTTGGGGACAGGACTGTGAAGGATACATGACATTTATTATCAACTGGTGAAAGACAAGGTCTGAGTAACAGCAGATGAAGCGCAGTGATAAATCCAAATAACCTTTCACCACATTTCTGGACTGCTTTTCTTTAGCTATTTTTGTTAGCCCTGCAGCTAGCAGAGCAAAATTATTTTTAATGCCATTAAAATATTCTTTGCATTTCAGGTGCAAATGCTTATTTGTTCTTACTGTTTCTCTGAGCGGAACAATTGTCTGTAAATAATGTCTGGTGTGTCTTTTCAGAGAAAGGTTAACAGAGAATAGACTCAAAGCACAGACAGAAATTTCTATTCCCTGCATTCTTCACTTTGGAAAACAGTTTAAAGTACTTGAATTACTTATACAAAGTGCACGGCAGTGACAGTCTCCTTTAATGTATCTTATTTCTTGAAGTTTGTTTAACCAGTGTGGTGCTACTAGACCTTCTTTTTTCCTTAAAATAGCAAAGGGAACTGCAGTCTTCCAGAACTAATGACAAACTACTCTAGCTCTGGAACTTTTATCTTTCAGTAGCTGTCATACATTTTGGTGAAAGATACAAATGGTTTCTTCTTCCATTACACCAGAAAAGTTGTGTTCACATGAGGTAAACTTCTCAAAAATTTTCCTGGAAGTGAAGCTAACTCTATTGAAGAAGTACTACATAATAAGAGACTTTTCCATTCTATTTATTTCTTAGAGGTTGGCATCTAGAAGCATTCAGTACTTATCATTTGATTATCAATACCAGGCTCTGGATGGGAAAGATTATAAAGAGGGGAATGCTATATAAGTTATTAACATTTTAATTTAAAATTATATAGTTACTCATTATGAAAGTACTTACTATAGGGTAAAATATCATTAGAGTTTTATAGAGTATGAGCAAATATAGTAGTATAATTTTGAAGTTTCTAGTTTTAATGATTTGTGGGCCTTTTAAGTTTTTCAATATTTTAAAATGAGACCATACTGGGCATGGTGATACACAACTATAATCTCAGGTCTTAGGAGGCTGAAAACAAGAGGTCACTACATGTCCAATTTGTGCAGAAGACCCTGTAGACACTGCACTAAATACATAAGAAAGACCTACTGATGTGCTTTGCCACCTTATTTTTTCATTGAAATCCCTCTTTAGGCATGGAAGACAGATTAGCACAGGACATTTGTACACTTTTAGTGCTGTAGCCCTTCATGTTTCCTGAATACACTGTTAGTATCCCTGGCTCTAAGTATTACAATATACAGAATCACTCTTGTTCATCTGAAAATTGCATTTTTAAGCATTTATATCTTAAGTTTGGTTCTGCACAAAATAAATAGCCAAAAGACTTGTTACAACTATTAAAGTGTCTTGAATTCATCTCAGTGCATCCAATCTCACAATCAATGGCTATCTGTGATATTTGTAAACTTACTGCATTATCATTATTTAATCATTCATTTATTTATTTGGTACAGGGTTGCACTATGCAGCTCACACTCATAGTGATCCTCCTGTCTCAGCCTCCCCAGTACTGGGATCACAGGTGTGGGCCACCACACTCAATTTTGGTGGCTGCTAATTCACCCAGGGCCAGCATAACAGGTGGTACCCGGCATCAAACTCAGGTCCTTGTTCTTGTGAGGTAGGTATTTAGACTGCTGAGCTATCTCTACAGCCCTAACCTTAATTTATTATTTGACTCCATGTTTTCCTGATAACTATTTATTTGATTCTAAGGGTGATCTTTGTATTGAGCTACATCTCAGACCCTGATTTTTTTTTTCTAAACTTTGAGACAGGTCTAAGTGAATTATAAATTTGCTCTGTCTGAGCTCAAACTTGAAATATTCCTGCCTCAGTTTCCCAGAGTGCTGGAATTACAGGTTTTGCCACTAAACCCAACAGGATTTTCAGTTGGTAATTTGAAATTATGGACATAAGCAGCACACAACCCTAAAAATTGTGAAAGAATATTATTCTTTAAAGGTACTTGTAACTAGCCTTTACTCTTATTCTGCAGTGACAGCTTTAAGAAAAGACCTTATATCAATCAAGAATCAGTTCAAATAATAGAGACCCATATGCACTTAACATGTGCTCACACGCACACACACACACACACACACACATACTGTAGTGCGTTTCTAACTGGTGGTCAAGTCATTACAGCCAGCTGAATTCAGCTAGCATAGTCCTGCAGTGTGGAACACCCACCTGAGGATTATTGCCTGCAACATAAAGGCAGAGCAGGAGAAGCTGCTGAAATGCTATTAGGGATGCTGTTTTGAGAAGCTGTTGGAGCTGTTGGGGGCTACTGCTTCTCTTGCTGGTCTGCGGGAGGACCTTGTCATGCTGGCTTTCATAGCGAACTTGAGAGAAACTGTGGTTCTCATGTTGAGCAGCATTTTCTGGCTCCTGAGGGGAGGATGGTGCCCTGCTCAGCCTCATGGAGATTATCATGTTGGCTTTCCCAGTGGAACTTGTCTTCATCATTGGAGGATCTCAGGACCTCACTGCTGCTGAGGATGGCTGTGGTACTTTTGGGGGAGCTCTGGTGCTTACCTTGAGCATTGCTTCCTAGCTCCAGTTCAGATCCTTCAGCCTTCTAGCACAGGTCATTCATTCCACTGGCATAGACTTCCTGGCTTCCACCACTGACCTTTGGGCCTTTCCAGCACAGATCCATGAAGCAGGCCTGCATGAAACTTTGTTGTGGGCTCTGAGCCTCTAGTTGGACAGGTAGATGGCATTTTTATGAGCTCTAGGCCTTCAGTTGGATTTTTAGTATTTAGTGTGTGGATGGGTTTCCTGCACTTGTTGTATATAATTCTTTGAGTGGTTTATTATAAACTATTATAAAATGTGTGTTGAATTATATTGAGCCCCTTGCAAAAAAAAAAAAGCCCCCAAATCATGACATAATTGGTTCCAGGAGAGTGAGGTTATTACTGTGATATTGCCTGGACATGTGACTTAAAACCTTTGTAATTAATTTGGAAATGTTTGGAGAGACTCGCCAAAGAGACAGCACTTGAATGCTGTAAGCTATATTGGAGTCTCTGATTAGAGCCTAGAAAATCAAAGCACTGATGGAAACACTGCCAGTTGAGATGAAGCTCAGAAGGTTTCAATCGAGAAGAGCTCATGACTGCTGGGCCCAGGTAGCACGTTGTGCTTTGGCAGGCATTTGTTTTGCATTTTGCTGGTGTTTGGAGATATTGCCTGGGTGGAGTAAGAAAAATTTCAATGAGGTCTATTATTTGGAAGGTGGCATATTTACTGTTCAGAGCTTTTGGCCAGATCTATGTTTGAAATTAAGAATGAAGAGCCAGTAAAGTGATAGGAAGCATTTGGCCTGAGGGATGTGGCCCTGATAGACATTTGATTGCAAGGATAAAGTAAAAGACAACATTATTGTTAAGACTAAGACAAGGTAAACACGAACTGAAGCTTTCCATGAAGATTAGAGTATTTAAATCGCAGGGGGCACAGCCTGATTTTTAGTCTTAGCACACGTTGCAAGCTGTTAATGGGAAACAGGGACTAGGATTGTGATAATTATTGTAACACTTTTTATGTTGTCTTTATATATGTTTGTAATCAGGTCAACTAATCAAAGTATTGTGTTTTATACTTGAATTTTGGTAATCCTTTCAAATTTTGTTTTTGGTGCAGTAATGAGTTCAAAAGGTATGTATATGTAATTATAATATTAATGCAAATATAAATAGATCAAGATATGTTAGCTTTTCACAGATCTGCCGCTATAGCCTAGTCAACTGGTTACCAAGTTGACCAGGGGTGGATTGTAGGGCATTTCTAACTTGTGATCAACTAAATGTCCCCAGATGAATTCAACTAACATGGTTCTGGGTGTGAAATGTCCACCTGAGGATTGTTACCAGCAGCGTAAATGCAGAACAGGACAAGCTGCAAAATGCTGCTAGGGACGCTGCTCTGAGGAGCTCCTGGAGGCCGCTAGTTCTCTCGGCTGCTTTGCTGGAGGACCTCGTCATGCTGGCTTTCCCAATGAACATTGGAGAAACTTTGCTTCTCATCTTGAGCATCGCTTCCTGGCTCCAGAGAGGAAGATGGTGCCCTCTCAGCCTTATGAAGAAGCTTGTCGGGCTGGGGAGATAGCTCAGTAGAATAAGTGCTTGCCTGACATACACAAGGTCCTGAGTTCAATCCTCTGTATTGCTAAAAAAAAAAAAAATCTTGTCATACTGGCTTTCCTGATGGAAACTAGGTTTTCTTTATTGCTGGAGAAGCTCAGGACCCACTGTTGGGGATAGCTGAGATACTTTTGGGGGCGCTCTGGTGCTTACCTTGAGCATTGCTTCCTAGCTCCAGTTCAGATCCCTCAGCCTGTTAGCACAGATCCTTCATCTCACCACTGGCACAGACTTTCTAGCTTCCACCACTGACCTTTGGGTCTTTCTAGCAGAGATCCATGCAGTAGGCTTTCAGAAGACTCTGTTATGGGATATAGACCCCTGGATGGATAGAGGGAGGCACTGTTATAAGATCTAGGCCCTCAGTGTTTAGCGTATGGGTAGGTTTCCGGCAACTTGTATATAATTCTTGAGTGATTCATTATAAATTATTATAAAATGTATCCTATCTTATTTCCTTTGCAAAAGAAAAAAGAAAACACAAACCATGACACACACAGAGGTCGCTGTGGTCTAAATAATAGAGACTTAGCTTTTCTCATGTGACAAGTCTTTGGAGTTAACATTAGGTACTTGTAGACCTGATGAATATGGTTTTGTAGGCCTTTTCCTCACTATTCTAAGACATCTACTGTGAAGCCAGGCATTGCATTGAGTAAGAAATGTATGTTTCTTGCACTTGTGGTCTTACTGTTCTCTTACCCCCCAGGGATGTCTCTCAACGTCTTCTTTTCACAATCCTGGATTGGAATCTGTCACATTTACACTAGCTGAAAAGAAAACTTAAAATGCAAGCATATGGCTTTAAATCTCCCAAAGGAAAGCATTCAGAGATTTGGGGGTGGATTCAAGGCTGCAGGGGCAGGCAGTGCTTTCTTCTCCTGTCCCACAATTGGCTCCACAGGCAAGGTCTCACCCTTCCAAATTCAATCCTGTTTCCTTTGTAAATGTGGAAGATTACTTCCCCAAATGAGAACTTCGTGTAGTCTCCAGTACTGTTTCATCTATATCAACCAGAGCTACTTGGAAATGAAGGAAACATAATTGTGATATAAGAGAAAGAGAAAATGTTGCAGATTGAGACTCACACTTGTGATACACTTACCGATGTTGAGTGTCTTCTGACTGAATCACATACTTCCCCAATTTCCTAAGTTTCTAGTAGACAAAATTAAAGTCCACTTTCAGAGTTTTCTGGGGCTGTGTAGTCAGTTGATTGGACCTTTAGATGGGATGTATTTTTACAGCTGCTGACAAGGATGGCCTCTAGTGAAGAGAAATAACACACACTTACTTTATATGTGGTGTCCTGTTAAAATTTATTGGTTCCAGACACATATTTGATAGTGTGCAATGTAGCATTATATGAAAAGATGCTCAGAAGGGTGCCTTCACCCCATAATTTTAAGTGAAATAAATCACAAGCACAGACATACATATTGCATGATTTCTCTTTCATGAGATACTTAGAGTATAAATAAAAAGTGAAACAAAGGATAAGAAACAAGGAGAGAAATATCAAGACCTAGGGAAGGCCCAAGGAGGGAGGGGAGACCATGAGAGAAACCAAGCCATGCTGTGTGTGTGTGCCAGGCCCCCACGGTGACCATAATCATCAGGTCCAGAGACATGAGCTCATAGGCATGGACAAAGAAATGAATTTTTAAGAAGGCCCTGAATGTCAGAGTGTGGCTTTGGATGGACCGTTCTTATATGATTTGCACAGGCCCTTGTTTTAAGAGAGCTCTTAGGTGGTCTAGGAAGACTTCACAATTCCAGTGTGAGAAGGAATGCAATAGGAGAATTTAAACACTTGTGCACATTTGATTTTGCTTTGACTTCAAACCGTTGAACTTTTAAATCCACAATAGAGTATTTCCTCAGTAATTGGTTCATTCATTTCTTAAAAGCTGTTTAAATTGGTGTGTGATAGGGGCATACATAATTTAGTTATAATTATGCATTAATTACAAATTGTCTTCCTTTTGGCTCTCCAAACAAAGCTTATTACTCATAGAATAAAATATTTATAGCCTAAATAAGCCGATGAGTGTGCATACACAGTGCTTGAACACAGCCACACACAGCCGTGCAGCTTCGGTGCTGGAGGGAATCAGCAAAGCGTGGAGCACAGATTATCACGCCTGAGGTAGGCACCCAGCACGAGGGAGACAGCAAGAGCAGGAGGGAATGTGCAGAGCGTGCAAGCTGAGTTTCTTTGTTGTTGTTGTTGTTTTGGTAGCAGGGATCTAATTCTGGACCTTGTGCTTATCAGGCAGGCACTTAGGCCATGAATCTGTATCTCTGGCCCGCAAGCTGAGGTTTGAAGGAAGAGAGTTTCCATGGACACTCGCTGAGTATTTCTACCTTAATCCAATCTTCCACCAGCAACTTTGTGCAGTTATATCCATTTGTGTTTAGACACAAGAGCGAAATAATATGGAATGAGAGGCTGAGTTCCTCTTTTCTGAAAATATGAGATGTGATCAAGTTCCTCTAATGAAACACACGAAATGTAAAGTAGAAGCTAAGGTTTTTTTATTTTTTATTTTTTTTTTATCAAGTTAGAAAAATCTAATCTGAAAAGTTTGCATGCAGCTATGCAGCTGTGTGGACTGTCACAGTTGTTGCATGTGGGATGGCCCAGTGGCTGAGTGGCAGGGCCAGCAGTTCTAGGGGCTTCTGCTGAAGGTGACAGAAAATGCATGTCATTAATTCCAGGAGGAGAGAAGGGGAAGAAGGGTATGAAGGAGGTAACTGGGAACATGAATATGACCAAAATACATTGTACATGCTGAACCCTCTCCCCTGGTGCCCCCTAGTCCTGCAGGGGCAGTGGGGGTGGGGTGACAGGCGATAGTACAGATCATCAAAGAATTTCATGAGCTGTGTGGATTTTTCCAAATGAAGCCCATTAATCTGTATAACCAAGGAGCACCAGAAGGTGGACATGAAAGCAAGATACTTTTCACAAAATGGATTTTTGTCTCTAAACCACTACAAATTAAATAAAAGTAAGAGAGAGGGAGGGAGAGAGAGAAAGAGAGAGAGAGAGGGAGGCAGAGAAAGGGAGAGACTTGCACTTTTTCACTATGCAGGTGGGACTCCTCACATGCACATCGATTCTCTGGTGAATTAGTATGTGGAAGAGAGGTGCACACATTGTGGGGTACAGAGAGGAATTCTGCACCATATATTTAGAAAGCAAAATTTCCAAAAAGAATAAAAATGTATGTGTGGGAGGATGGAACCTTTCCAAGGTGACAAATTGTGAGATCCTTTCTTAGCAAGTAGGAACTGTTTCCTCTTACTCCTGAGATTTTGTCAAAGTGCTTACACATCATTTTGTGGTTTGGGACAAATAATGTGCCATGGTGTGAGAAATTCTGCTGTCATATGTTCTCTCTGGCCATTAATTCTTCTTTTCGAAGTTGGAGGTCTTTCGGAACAGTCATATCTTCACAAATTCCTGTCCTTGCTCCTCAGGGTCAGGTTAGCTCTGACCACCACTGTTTCATTCAATGTTTGCACTGGGACCTAAGACCTCATTAAGTAAACGTTTGTGTGCCTGGATCACAGCTCAGTCCCAACCTTGTGCAGACTTTCCAATTTCATAAAAACATACAAATTCGAATTCCACCTTAGGGGCCAACCAATTTAATCTTTTAATAACATAGCCAGGCTCTCAACTGGTTTGTGTTTTGGAATTATAGAAACTTCATAGTACATATGTATGGTGGAAATATACAGGAATATGTTGAGCAAAGAAGATCCTATTAATTCATTGTCACTCTGTATGGTTTCTCTTTTTAATATATTTTGTGCTTATGGAGTATTTGAAACATTTACTACAGTGATTTAAATGGTACATTGCAGCCCATTGAAGGATAGTCATACATGTCCATGTAAATATTTAACGAGACTGGTGTTATATAGAAATTTTTGGCTTCAAAGACATTTGAAACATTTTTATTAGCACAGTTTATTTTCTAAATAAACAATTAACAATAGGACATATGGGTGCCTTTGACATTAGCACTAAAATGGAAAATTCTTGAAAATGAAATAGTCTTATATAAATATTTCTAATTTTCTAAATCCACATATTTTAAAACATTCCTTTCCCCCCAAAATATATTAGTTCTTGAAATTATAACACATTTGTTATTTTCTTTTTGTGCTGATTTTTTATGAGTTAAATATTTAAGTAAATCTTATACAATCTCTTCCATTATGTGATCAAAGAAATGAAATATAAAGTTAATAAATCATGACTCTAGCCAGGAATCTCTCTCATCCCTCCTCCCTGACTAAATCTATGCCTTGTTATATCATGTATTTATCGTATGCCTATAATTATATGTGGGTCAAATTTCTAGTTTTAGGTAAAATTAGATATATGGTATTTATTTCTAACTTAACATTACTATCAAATTTTGTGCTTTTCATGAAATTGAATGAGATCTAGCCTTTTGCTTCATCCAGAGGAAAAAAAAAACATTAGTAATGAGCATTACACACCTATTTATAAATAACAGTTTTAAAAATCAAAATATCAAAGGTGTTTCATATTAATAGAGAAACTGAGTACCACAATGCTATATAGGTACAGTGAAGGACAGAAACGATATAAAATTGCAGACAAAACACCTCATCACATTATTTTTGTCTGTTTGTTGATAAGGGAGTTCATAATTTTTTTAAGTTCATAATTTTGATCCACTCTTTCACAAGGAAGGTATGCGTTGATGGCAGAGGATACAGATGGACCACGTCAGAGGTGTCCTGGCTCTGGGAGGCCTAATTGCATGCTCCAAATCACATCTTGTCAGCAGCAGTCATCTGAGGGTCCATGAAACCCGGTGCAGGGGTGCAGAGGAGTCCAAAGCCTGCTCTCACGGAGAGCATGTGGGTGCAAACGAGGGCAGCCTCAACCCAAACCCAGGGACTTAACTTCTGTTTTCTGCCTGAAGCTCAGGATGCTCCTGGGGCTTGGGCTGGGAAGTGTGGTTAGGTGACACCCTACGCACATCCTCAGAAAGGATTTCCTTCCAGAGCATAGCTGGACACATCCCCAGCAGGATTCCCGGGGCCATCAGTGAAAATTATTCTTCTCCAAGGCAATTTACAAAGAATCAGGTATAATCTTGTTGCTAAAGAGTTTGAGACAATCCTGTGGGAGAGCATTTGCAGGACAGTAGGTATTGTAAGGGACCTTGCTTGTGGGCTTGCTCTAATTGGGCAATTCTAAGTGAGAAAATGCTAGAATGTCTACAAGTATGCTTTAAACAGTAAAACAAACATCAAATGAGGAACAATTCAGGGAATCAGCTTTCATTTCAGAGAAACAAGTATGAGAACTGAGTACCTAATACCATAAACAAGGGTCGCTGAACACAATTCCACAGGCTAATGAAACTGTTCTAGATGAACACAAAAGGGAAAAAGATCTTGCAATAGAGGACTGGAAATTTCAGTTATCCCCAAGATGCCTCTACTATTAGCTATTTATGTTTTATGGTCCTGGGGACAGAACCCTGGTGTGCACTAAGTGAGACCCAGGTGACATTCGAGCTGGATATCTTCCTGCCTCAGCTCCCTCAGTGTGGGATTAAAAGTGAGTTTTATCTTTCTACAATGGGGACAGAATCAGCATGATTACTTAAGAGTTGAGTTTAAACTTAAATGCATCTCTTAGAATTATGCAAAAGTACTGCATATTTATCCTAACTGTATTGTTTATACAAACACAGAATGCTTCTTCATTTGTATCTCTCTTTTGTTGTTGTTTAGTCCTGTCAGAGATGGGTATTCTATCGGCATTCAATTATTATAGGTGCTTAAATTCAGCAAAACAATCCAACACAGTCCAGCAATGTGCAATGGATTATTTGTTGAATCTGTCCTACTAATTTGATTTGAAACTGTCTCATTGCTATTTGTTCTTCAATAAAATAAAATAAATGTAAGAAAAAAAAACTTAAATGCAACCAATACATTATTTCTAAAATGGTGTGATTTCCCGTGTAAAATTATTAGAAGACTGAATCCAAGACTGAAGTCACATTTGCTAAATTATAAATGTTTATACTGTTCATAGAAAAAAAAAAAAAAAAGGGACCTGTGATGTTTTCCTAACCTGGCCTTCTAGAAAAGTGATTCACAGTTTCCTTCAGCGAGCTTAGGTGGGTTTGGGACTTTCTTAACAATTTTTGAAACTGCAGAGTGAGAACTATCATTTTGGGATATAATTCATACCACTAGAAGAAAGTTCAAAGCTTTTAAATGAAATTAGTGAACAACATTATTTGGTTCATAATCCCTTACTGACAATTTCTTGTTAGTTGACATTTTATAAGATACAAAAGATATAAAATTGAATGAGCCATGGCATCTAAAAATACATACTCTGCTGAAAAACAGCTGCTGTGTTTAGCAGAGTCTGGAGCAATGACATTGGCATGGAAGGTGCTCACGGTTGGTCTTCCGTTTTGCTCCTTCCTGGACAACTCTATCTCTGTAGTTTGTGTTCAACCTCTGCGTGGCATAGAGAGCAGTCCAAGCAACTCCTTAGCACTTGAGATGGCTCAAGGGAGAAAAATTTCTGTCCTACCCTGATTAAAACCCCAAAGCCCTGGAATGCAAGATTAACTTCTAATCGAAATGGGGATGTGAGCAGAGTTGAATTTATTGAACATTTTTTCTGTTATCCAAGAGGGAGCCAGCTGGAAGCAGATGATGTAAAATTTACAAGGTACAAAGAAAGTGTAGCGTGTGATGAAGTCTGGTCCTGAAGGCTGGTCTGGACACAGAAAGAAGCAGATATCTGGCAAGATACTTGGTCCTTCCCTGTCCTTCCTGCAGGTCAGACACACACATACACCTACATGTGTGCAGGCACTCTCACAGGTGTGCCCTGGTACATCCAACCCTGCACACACATCTCCAGCCTGCTCAGTGTGGCTCCATGTCCCTGAGGAAAGGGAGGGAAAGGGAGGTTCTGCAGGCGACATGGGTGCCGTGGGTGACCTGAGCCTCATTGGAGGATGGACATCTCTGGAATGTTCCATTCAGAAGTGAATGCCCAGATTGCTTTGCATATTGGAGGGTTGGTTCCCAACTGTAACTTTGGTTTCCTTATTTCTTTTAAAACATGGGTAATCTTCTGCGTAGGCAATTTTTAAAAATCGTATCTTATAGTGTAGACCTGTTATGAGTTTGTTCAGCTTTTTTAGGTCAGTTCATTGTGAGTGGATTCTTAATGTATACTTGTAGGACAAATGAATAAAATCCTTAAGTATAATATTACACATATCACTAAAATACAGCCTGAATAATATTGTTATTTCAAAACTCATTTTGATTTTCTGAAGGTTTTAATATAATGACATTTCCATACTCAGTATTGAATACATTTTATTAAAATAATCTCTGTTTTAAATTTAATAACCTGGAGACTTAAAATTCTGTAAATATGTTTATCTTATTTCTTTAAAAATATCTAGTAAATGAATTATATATACAACGAATACAACATCTACATGCATGTCTGTACACTTCCATTTTTAATTTCTTTTACCATCAACTATTTCCTTTCTTAGTCTTATTTTGAGTTTCATTAACTTTTTCTTTTTTGCTGAGAAATGAAGCGGGTCATCTAGCTGAGGCATGTCGCTCTCATTACTCTCTACAGCCCTGCACCTCTCCATCAGGACTATGTCAGCTGCCCTGTCATGCCTTGCTGTGCAGTGCATTCGTATCATTTGGTCCAAAATACTCTCAAATCTCCACGTTGGTTGCTTTGGGTTCCCTGACTGCACATTGTCTGGGGTTCATAGGACACAACTGCATTTAAATGATTCCATGCATTTTCACACACTGTTGCCTTTTCCCTCCAGCTTTGAGCTATTTTTTGTCATGTATTTACTTCTAGGAATATTTTAAAAATCTTATCTGAGTAAGAAAATTTGTGCCCGTGCAGGTATACTTCTGGAGAGTGCCATCCCTTCCAAGGGTGCTGAAAGCTTAGGCAGTCTTCTGCATAGGCAGTTTTTTAAAAGCATTTCTTACAGTGTACATCTGTTACTCCTGAATGTGTTCAGCTTTTATATGTCAGAGCGACTCTTTTTGTCCTCCTGTCCCCATTATTTCATTAGGATACTTACTTAGTTGTGAAACCTCTGTTTTTGTCCAGAATGTTAAAGATCTGCTACACTGTTCTTTTCACCTTGAATGTCTTCAGTTAGGAAGCTTCTGCCATCATCTTTGTTTCTCTGTATATAATGTGTGGCTTTAATTTTTTCTTTCTCTGAAGAATGGATCTTTATCACTGATTTGGACTGATTTAATGATGACTAGCCTTGAAGTTGCTTTTTTCCTGCTTCTTGTACTTAGAGTTTCTTATAATTCTCTCATCTGTAGAACTAGGAGTGTTAGAAAATTTGAAAAACTTTCAGCTATTAATTTATTTCAATATTAGTGTGCCATGCCTCTCATTTGGGAGGTTTTTTTTTGGGGGAACTGGGGATTGAACTCAGGCCCTTACACTTGCCAGGGAAGCACTTGTTCCACTGAGCCATCTCCCTGGACCTTCATTTGAGGGCTTTAATTATGTATCCACTCAGAGCTTTAAATGTTTTCTGCAGGTCAGTGATAATGTGTTTATTTCTTTTCATATTTTCTCCTTCTCACGAGCTATCTTGCATGGATTATATCACTATCTCATTGTAGTGTGCAGAATAATGGCCTCTCTTTCCAGTTTGTCTGCATCCTAAACACAGAATGTGCCCATATTCAAATATGCTTTTATTGCTTGGCAGGAGGAATTAGGATTGAAGCTAGAATTATTTTCTCTACTAAGATTATTAAGACTGAAGATAGAATTGTTTTCTCTACTCAGATGATTCTAAATAAGGAAAGTTATTTGGGTAAGATGAATCTAATCATATGAATTTTGAAAAGGTAAAGCAAGATAGAAAGATCAGAGGCACACAATTTGAGGCATTGGAGAGATAGTGCAAGGGTCTAAGTACTTGTGTAGCAAGCATAAGGGCCTGGGTTCATAACCCTGGTACTGCATGCCAAGCTGGCCCCACCCCAGATGCAAGGAGCCAGCCACTGAGATGGGGTGTGATAGTGCGCACCTGCAACCTCAGCTCTGGGGAGGCATCTTTATGTAAACCTAATGACACCTATTTTGGCCTCCCCACCCACTGAATTCTAAGAATAGATGTGTGTACACATATGTGCTTGTGTGTGTTTTTGTCATTAAACTGTGCTAGAAAGCTAAGCAAAATTAAGCATCAAGTACATCAATCTTTTCTCTGATGTGTCAATCCCACCCAGTGCGGTTTTTATCTCAGACATTGTAGTTTTTCATTCAAAAGTTTAATTGGTATCTTTTGATATTATTGTACCACTATTTAAATCAATATGTTTTTATCAATTGCATTCTGAGAAGAGGTGCTGAAAACTGTCTTCATGCTCATTTGTTAACTATAATCTCAGTCATTTCTGGATCTCTTTCATTTTACTAAGTTCTATCCCCATTATGGTTAATATTTCTCCACTTTTAGTAGGTCTTTTATTTTTTGATCAGAAAGAGGAACAGCATGAATGGACCATATTGCTGTTTATATTTTTGCACTCCCAGCATCTGGGACTTAGTACCAGGCATGGTTAAGTGAGTTAGAAACAACTAGATTCTTTCACATCTTCCTTTAAAACTTTGTTAAACAGAGCCAGCGATTCACTTTCCACCGGGCTAATCACCCCTTCTACTGACCTAAGTCCCAGCGTGGCACACTCGCTAAGGAGTGGATGTGTGTGCCCTGGTGTGGTCTCGAAAACCTCTCCCTTCCTCTGCTCAGGCATTCCTCTCGTTTGAGGTAGTTTCCTCGTGGGAAATTATGGTGAGCATTTGGGCTCCTGAATTCTTAAGGAGAAGCTTTTCTGTGCTCTGGCACCGTGAAGCTGGTTTTGAACATGCAGCCGTGAGCATTCGGTTCCGCTGAGCTGTGCTGGCATCCACAGCTCAGCCTGAGCTCCCAGGTGCCTTCGCTGTGTCCCGAAGCTTGTTCCCCTAGCAGTGAAAAGGCAACCTTAGGACTCACTTTGTCCTTTTCTCCATTCCGCAGCAATCTCTCTCTTTGTCTGCTCACCTTCCTCCTGAGGGTGGAAGCCTCACACATTCTGTTTTCCTACTTAGCCTGGTGTGGCGGGGGAGGGTGAGCCTCTCTCCTCCTCCATCTTGCTGGGAGCAGAAGTCTCGCACGATATTCTGGTGCGCCTCTTCTCGCCTTGGGTCTGCATACGTACGCTTGCACATTTTTCTTTCCCAGATTGCTCTTTGCATATAAATACAAGAACATTTCATTTTTAAAAATAGTTTTTCCTATTATTCTCTTTTGGAGATGAATATCTTTGTACCTAACCTTTTTTTGTGAGATAAGTAACTTTCTTAACTCTGATAATTCTTTCCAAAGTATGAAAACTGAGGCAATAATTTTAACGCAATTGCTGTACAAAACTAAATTAATCCCCTCCCAGCAAATGTATTTCCCATCTATGCCAATTGTGCAAATTCAGGTTTTCTTAAAATATTTTCTGATATTTCTGCTGTAATTTGTGTTCCTTAGGTAACATTAGAAGGAATTTAGCAAAATGCACCCATCTAGAACTTTTTGTGGACTACTTATTTCTCGTTTCTTGATATCTCAGGTTATCTTCTTAATGGTCTTTGAAATGTTTTAAAAATTTAAAACACAATTGCATATAATATTTTCTAAAAGGATGCATCTAGATTTATTTTGGTTTTATATTTCTAATAAGTATGTAGATATTTTTATTAGTTCTGTCAATTTCCTCTTTCTGTTGTATCTCTGGCTAAGATGCCACTGCCATTTCTGTCAAATAAGTAGCTATGTGTATTCCCTACATCAATTTTCCCTTTATTGTATGGTTATACTTGCTGCTGTAATCCACTGGTATTTTCTCAGTTGAGGTGTTTATTGTGGATTTAATTTTTATTTTTTTATGTAGTCAACTTGCCATTTTCCCCCGTTTTTGCATGCTCAACCATATTTCGTGTAGGCATATGTGATCTGTAAGGCATGTCCACGTATAATTTTTGATTATACGTGATGTATCTATCAAAGATAAATTCTTTTTTTTTTTGGATGGAACTGGAGATTGAACTCAGGCCCTTACACTTGCCAGGGAAGCACTTGTTCTACTGAGCCATCACCACAGACCCTCAAAGTTAAATTCTAAAGATGCTGCTAGAGAGCAAGGACTAGTGCAGCCAGAGGAAAACAGGGAAATTTTCCTTAATGCAGGTAGATGCATTGCTATACTTATCAGTTCCATTAACACATCATATTTAATAATAAGCCCGCAGTTTCATACTTTTAGGGCTGTAAATGGTTGCAAACAGCATGCCACTGTTTCCCTAGAAGTCCCTAGGATTTGTGGTTTTGCTGTGTCCTGGACTGTGGTAACCTCAGAATGTCTAATCAGGTGCCTGTGGGCATCATAAGATAAGTTTGGTTAGCAGAGCGATGTCTAAGACTCACATACACAGTCCAGCCTTTCCACAGTTTTCTGGGAAGGAGGCGTGCCCCCAAGATGTCTCAGGTGCTGTCATTATTCTGGTGACAGTCTCCCGGGAAGATTCAATGTTGCATCTAAGCAAGAAGCCTTGTTTGTGCTTGCTTCATATTCATCATTAATTAAATGAATTTTTTGTCTCAACGAACTAGTTTGTTCCTCACATAAATGACTTCTACCTTATCTTGAAGGGACTTAATTTAGGGTTGAGAACAATGGCACAGTGTAATTGGTTCCTGTCCCTATGGACATTGGTTTGTGTACTACAAGAAGACCCTCAGGTAGAACTCAGCAGTCTGCACAAGAGATCCATGACACGAAACAAAAATACAGACCTTGGCAACTGGAGATTACTTTCCCATATTTTATTGATAGTCACATGCAAGATATGATACATTTTAATTAATAAGATATGCAAATGTAACCTGCTAAGTTACTAGTTTTGGCCAGCACCAGTTTTTTTGTAATTTATATTGTTCCTATAACAGGTTATCAAAATATAAGCATCATATAATTACAGAAATGTGTTACATTACCTCGTTCTCCAATCCTCAAGCATTTTCTTTCCTTTTAATTGTGTCATACCTTTCTATTTGTATTTCTTCTTTTGAGTTCATGTGCTAGGGAGACTATATGATATTTACACATGTGTGGTTACAAGGTCGGTGAACACTCAGGCATAGGAGAACCTGTACTGTAACTCATGTAACTCAGTTGTGTCCCAAATATTCTGATTAAGGAAATTATAGGGGCCACAGAGTAAAGTGACCATGATGTAGAATATGCCTAATGAGAATCACAGGGAGAGAAAACATATTCTCAGCCTTCACAGAGAGCAAATTAGTCAAGCAATGGCCATGACACAACCACAAGGCTGACACTGGCAAAGGATCTACAAAGTGCAGAACAGGATTACAGGTTAAATACTGAGGGGACTTGACTGACCTTATCAGATACAAAAATTACATTTCTTGTTATATAGGTCTTGTTTTACCTTGGTCTTAACCATCCAGCAGAAAAGTATAAAAATGAGGTATAAAAAGTAAAGATATATTAATATGCTGAACTATGAAAGGCTCAAGTCAACCACTTCTGCAGAGAACCCATTATTATTGTGGACTGCTGGACTGTGTTGGATTGTTTTGCTGAATTCACGTACCTATAGTGTTTAGATGCCAATGGAATACCCATCTCTAACAGGACTAAACAAAAAAAGGGGATACAAAGGAAGGACCACTTTGTATTTGTATGTACAGAGTAGTCAGGATAGATATATAGCTACTTTTGCTTAATTCAATGCGAAAAAGATTTGCACTAATAGTGTTTGATCAGGATATCCTGTCTACTTCTTGTACTATGGATAACCACTAAAAAGATAAAAATATACAATGCATTAATTAATGAAACTCTCCTATAAATCAGTTTTGAAACTGTCTCATTGATATTTGCTTCTCAACAAAATAAAAAAATTAATTAATTAAGATAAAATAAAAAACAAATGTGTTATCTTAGAGTTCTGAAGGCCAGAAGTCAAAAGTCATCCTCAGTGGCAAAACCATGATGTCCACAGAATGGTTCCTTCTGTGTCTGGTTGAAGACGTGCCCGACCCCTTCTGGGCTCCAGGAGGGTGTCCTAGTCCTTGGACGCTGCTGCTCTCCATCTTTCATGCCAGAAGCCTCGCATCCTTCAGGCTTATTCCCTTTCCTGCCATTGTGTCATGTTTTGCTCCTTATCTACTCTGGGTTCCTTCGTGAAGGGCCTTGCAGTAACAGTGGGCCCATCTGGGTAAAAGCAGCTAATTGCTCCAGTGCAAGGTCACTGTCTTCATTATCCTAGGCTCTTTTGCTAAGTAACATGTGCAGAGGTTCTGGAGAGAAGACTTTGGGTTCGTTATGGGATCTGCCACAATGGTCATATAAAGAAAGCTCAGCCGTATACCTGAAGGAAACAATAATAAATAAAACCCTGAAAGTAGTAGTAGTAGTGGTAGTAACAACAACAGCAATAATAATAATAACAATCACGAATTAGTTAAACATGAAAACAAATAAGAAAGTTTCCCCTAACACAACTCTCCTGGGTCTTTTTACAAAGTGTTCCAGAGCTCAGAGAAATGCACTGCGTCCTATGTTTCACTGTATAAGAGACCAGGCTTTGGAACGCCCAGCTTCCCAAGGGGCTGGGAGCTTAGTTGGTCTTTCTCCATTAAGAACTCATGCTTAAAAACACAAATCAAAGGGCAGAAACAATCAGTGGTATTTAGAGATCAGTAGGCAGTAAGATGTGCTGACGTCCTGGTGCCATAGTAATGAATGGGACTCTGCTCTCTGACTTTTCTTCCAGAAGTTTTTTTTCCTGCATAACTTTCTACAAACAGAATTCCAAGTTTGTTAAGGATTTTGGATCCCAGGTCCATATTCAGAACTTCCAAGCTGTTTTTCAAATGAAATAGAATGAGCCAGTCATATTCTTGGTACTACAAAATCCAGATAAAATTTCAGCTTTTTCCACAGGTGTTCTATATCCATTTGTACAACTTCCCCATCAGAGCATTCGTGCCCTTGACACAATTACTTGAGACAGATCACCCATGACATATTTTCAGTCTGTGTCATTGTCTGCTAGGGGTGGCCCTAACACCTTCCAAGGCAGGATGTTGTCTTGGACAGGATTAGTTCAGATGAATTGGCAGTGGGCTGGAGAATATCTTGTGTCACTCAAGTATACAATTGTACATTTCTCATAAATTATATTTCTTGGAGACGAAGAAAAAGTATGAAGAAGTCCCTCCCAACTAAACAAAAGATGCACAGTGATACAGATTAGAGGAGGACCTTACAGGGCACCAGAGGCTGACTGAACCTTAATGGGAGACTTGGTCAGGGAGAAAAGAAGTTGGTGCTCTGTGATCTGACCTTCCGTAGATGAAGATGGGTTTGTGCTTATAAGGGCAGTGAAAATTCTAATTTACAAAGGAGGTAGCCATACATATATTTATTATGCAGGGAGTTCTCCTGTGGAGATGAAAGAAAACCAAAAACCAATGCTCCACATTTTTTCCTAAATCCTCTTGCCCCACCACATTTTCTTCCTTTGCTTTTCCCTTTCCATTTATCTCTTCCTACTTTCTTTGTACTCTCCTCTTTCCTCCTCCCTTCTTTTGTCCTTTGTCTTGTCCTTTTCATGGACTGTCTGAAGACATCTAAAATAAATCAGCAGGTTTTTGAAACTAGCAGCTAAGTGGTAGGATTCTCACCCTAACTAAATGTATATGTTGATATCTATGAACTAAGCAATTGCACTGAAGATGGCAATGTGTAGTAGTAGGGTCACACCTGTCATTCTGGCCTTCTAAATATGTACTTCTTGTCACAACATACCAATTATTGCCATACTGTCTCTCAAGTACATCTTTGTTTAAAAAAAGGGCAAAAAAATGAAAAAAGGGACAAGAAAAAAATGTCATAGGACTGTCCTCCTACAATTCTGTATATGGTTAGATTTCTAAACTTCTGTGTAAAAATAGGTGATTGTTTATTCCTATTTTTAAAAATATGTTCTAATTTTAATTCTTTTCTTCATATTCTGTAGGGACTTAAATTTTAACATATCAATACTTGATGGAAAATACCTGTTCCATATTATGCCTAAGATATTTGATATTAAGATACATAAGCCAACTGCATATGTTGTAGGGTAATAATAAGCTTCTCCTCTGGACGTTAACAACCTAAGTTTACAGAGAAAAAGCAGGGTTGCAAGGATAGCCAACATTTTGGCCCTAGCCTTTCAAGGTCAGTGAAGACTCAGGATATAGGAGAACCTATACTGTAACATCATGTAACTCAGTTGTGTCCCAAATTTTCTGATCAAGGATATTATGGGGCCAAAGAGGAATGTGATTGATGATGTAGAGTGTGCCTAAGGAGAGTCACATGGAGAGAAAACATTCTCTCAGGCTTTCACAGAGAGAAAATTTGTTAAGCAATAGCCATAACTCATCCACATGGCTGACACTGATAAAGGATCTACAAACTGAAGTACAGGGTCACAGGATAAATTCTGAGGGGACTTGACTGATCTTATCAGATATAAAAGTTACATTTCTTATTATATAGGTCTTGCTTTATCTTGACCTTAACCATCCAGCAGAAAAGTATAAATACGAGGTATAAAATGTAAAGCCATATTAATATGCTGAGCTGTGAAAGGCTCAAATCAACAACTTCTGACATTGCTAGTCCTATGGAAAACCCATTACTATGATGGTCTACTGGACTGTGTTGCATTATTTTACTCAATTCATGCACCTACAATATTTAACTGGCATTGGAATACCCATCTCTAACAAAACTAAACAAAAAAGGGGATCAATGGAAGGACCATTTTGTATCTGCATATTCAAAATAGTTAGAATAGATATATAGCTACTTTCTCTCAATTCAATGAGAAGATTTGTACTAATAGTCCTTGGACAGAATAACATGTCTGCATCTGTGATATGAATAACCACTAAGAAGATAGCAATATGCAATGTACTAATTATTGAAACTGTCCTATTAATTGGTTTTGAAACTGTCTCATTGCTATTTGTATCTCAATAAAATTAATAAAAAAATAAAACTAAGTGCTGACGCAGCACTTCATGTGACCTGCATCTGAGGTCCATTTGCCATCTGCCCTCTCAGAGGACACTGCAGGGCTTTTCCTAATTCATGGCAAACCCTTCAAGCTTGCTGTATGGAAACATCTGAATTTTTATTTTTATGATCGTTTTGAATTCTGAGGTTGTAGTATTTATATTTCTCATGTGAAAGCATTTCAAATACCACAAAATAAAAAAAAACCTTTGTGATGAATTGCAGTCATACTGCAGTTATACTGTTTTAAGCACATATAATGCTTGTGGTGACTTCTTATCATGAGCAGCGAATATCACTTTTCAAATAAGGTAATTTTTCTTTTTTCCTTTGTACTGAAATCTTCACATGCTGCTTTTAAGAATTTCAGTGGCTTATGTATTCATTTTTTTTTCTTTAAGTAAAATGGCTTTATTGTACATAGTAAGCCAGTGACTATATCAGAACTTTTGCTTAACTCTCCTAACGTCTGCTTGAGGAGGTGAATGTATGCCCTTACGGCACAGTGGCATTGCTTGCGCTGTGGTATAGACGGACTCAGTGCTGCAATGACCATTCGGTTTGTGAACCTAACTCTTCCTGGGTGATTAGAGGCTAATCTGAAGAGAAGACACCTACATTGGCTTCTGAAAAATCAGCCACTTGGAGGTGGACTAGCACAGAATGGAAAAGCTAGCCCAAGTGAGAAGACACTCGGGACCCACACAGCAGGGAGGGGATCCAGAGCCCTGTGGATATGGCAACAGGTACCGCTGACTGAAGAGACAAAGAAGACAAATGATTAGGTTAGTTAGCTACCTGGGGAGGGCAGGATCATGAAGGGTTGTGTAAACCATTTAAGGATTTTGCACTTTATTCTAATAGCAATGCATTTTGAGAGCTGATTGATTGTAGGCACAGATTGGTGGAACCAAGGGGAGCAGGGAGGTTAGCCTGGGGAAGGGATGAAAGCGATGACTGAAGGAACCATGGTCACAAAGGCCATGGGCATGAGAAGGGCTGGGCTCTGGCTGGGGCCTGGAGGCTGCTAGAGAGGTTGCCAGTAAGGGTGATTCCTTGTCCCTGGCTCACAGAGTTATCTAAACAACCTTGTCATTTACTAAGGTACAAACTTGCAAAAGAGGGAAAACGAGGGACACACTGAGCATGATGATGAAGTTGAGTTCTTGAATTTAGTGCAAGAGTAGCTTTCATGTGTACTACACTGATGCACTGTATGCATATAACCTTCTGATGCACCAAAAATGTCAACAAAATGCCTAGGTAAAATTTGTCCTACTCTTTGAGATTTTTAAAAGGTCCTTTCACTAGGAATCAACTTTTATAGTAGTCCTGCATTAAATCAGAAGGGTGTAATAATCTTTATCAGTGCTTGGTGTGAACTAGGAAGGATTTTGTAATCTCTATCATCTGGTTTAAAATACAATAAATTACCCGACTAATTTTTTCCATAGTACAGCAAACCCTCCAGGGTACACGGGGAGACGAGGAATCCTGTGTGTGGAGAGCCACATATTATTCCACAGGTTTTATTCCCCACTTGTGTGGAAATTGAGAAGTGAGTTAGTCTGTCTGGTAGGTGCCCACATCTGTGAGCCTGCTACACACATTCTAAGATTGCCTAACTGCCAGGGAGATGGCTCAGCAGAATAAGCACTTCCTTGGCAAGTGTAAGGGCCTGAGTTCAATCCCTGGTTCTGCCAAAAAAAAAAAAAAAAAAAAAAAAAAAGAAAAGAAAAGGACAACTAAGATTGCCTAGCTGTAATCTCAGGCAAGCACCCCCAATCTATTTTAGTAATATGGTAATCATATGTCACAGTCATTTGGTTTGGAAGATCCAAGTGTCTATCATTTCTTGCAACAGACATCTTCCCCACAACCAAATCGCACTTGTGATTTTGTGCTTTGCCTTGGATTTCTCTACAAGGTCTTGGTGTTTTTGTTTCAAATAATCTTGTTATGGTTTTATCCATTTTACTATTACTGAAAAACATCCTTTGGTTTTTTTAATATCATTATTGGGTATTTCTTCACTTTTTCAGTGATTTCTGTTCTTTAATTGAGGATTTGATTCAACTAGCAATACCACAATTCAGACATATAGATAACTATGAAAGGGCCACTGACCCAATTTGTACTGATAGCCAAGGAATTAATTGTAGTAGATATATGAATCAAGTGGGAAACTTTTGCTGTTCCAAGTTTTGTAGAAAGGGTGAGGTCATAGGGATGGGAGCCCCTGTGTTGCAGGGGACAAACTGGAATAGAGGGGCAAGTATTGTAGGAAGCCCACAGGCCTGGCACTGGATGCAACATGACCATCTGATTCCTCTCTGTGGTGCTCATATTAAATTATTTCTTACTGAAAAGGGTTGAATTATGCTTGTTCTTTCAGGTACATAGAAGTCACAGAGCTTTTTTTCAGAGAAGACACTCAGAGGGTGTCTGGGTTTTTGTTTCTGTTTGTTTGTTTCAATAGCACACCATCTTTGTTCCCCTAAATCTGAAGGACTGAAGTTACTTCCACAAGCTTATAGACCTGACTGTTAGGAGCTGCTGAGATTGTCACAATGTGCCAGTTAAGTGGGTTAAACTGGTGCCCTCGACAATAGCAAGAACAAGATTAGACCAGGAGTAACAAAATCATGTAGATGTCATCGCCAAGTAGTCTGGTATTCTTTTGCCAAGTTCAGATGGAAATTTTGAGCTGGCAGAGTGCAGACCATGCTGCTGTCAGCAGTTGGCACAGCCCGCGGCTGTCACGGCTGGGTCCCCGTGCCATGCTGGCTTGTGCAGGTGGTGGCCTCCACTGGGTGCTGTGTTCTGCTGCTGATATTTATTGGTTGCTGGTCTTGGGGGCTCTTTGGTGCTAACAGCTCCTGATGTTTATTGCTCTTTCTTTTAAAGCAATCTCTGTCCATTTAACTTAGGATAAAAAATCCCAAGTATTTACGGGACCTTGAAGCCCATACTGTTTGAGAAATAAACCATGAGCAGGTTTACAGAAATGCCAAAATAAGTCTTTATTTTCAGAGGATCTGTGCTGCAGCACAGGGTGGTCAGATACAGGAGGCTCCTTCCTTCAATGCCCCCAATCCCCCAAGAAAAGACTGTAGAGGGCAGGTTACATAGCGGCTGCAGGCCTGTGTCAGGAGGGGCAGGGCCTGAAAACAGGAAGCCTCAAGAAGGCTCACTGAGAAAGTTGTAGCCCATGTAAGGAGACAAAGCTTTTCCTTTCCCAGTACGGGAGACTCAACAGCGGTGGCTGAAGTGGCGAGAAGGGGAGCGACACTGTCTGGCAGTGCGCATGTTGTAGTGGAAAGTGACAGCTCTACAGATAGGGAGAACACAGAAGTGCGTGGGGAAGGGGACCACAGGAAATCCAGGGCCAGGCAATGCAGCCTGTAGCCAAGCCATGACCCCTCTTCAGCTGGGAGGGTCAGGCACTTCTCTGTCTCCATATGCCCTAAGTATTTTATTAGTACCATTTTGTTTTTTGTCAAACAGTCAGTAAAGAAAGATAAGCCGTACTTATTCAACCCAGTCATATTAGGGGGAGAGACAGCCCGTGAGAGAGTCCTGCAGCCTGTTGTCGTTTGGATTTGTTGAACTTGCTGCTAGCAAATCTTTGATTTCACAGTATTTATCAGAAACCCTTAGTTGCTCTTAAAGTAGAACTGAGCAGCGGGCAGGCGGTGGGTGGTGAACTCTGGTTCTCTTTTTCTGAATATAAGACTGAACTGTTCTTGGCTCTTTAAATGAGGCCCGGTGACCTATATAAAATAAATATGGCACCAGGATTCTATGGAAAGAAGGGAGAGTAGCAAAAATGTTTTGCTGTTGTAAATTGAGCTCAGATGGCCTGGCCAAGATCCACATGCACACCAGACTAGGTGCTGTGACAGTCACGTCATCCCTCCGTCTGCCTTTCCATGCAAACTTTATCTTTTAATTGGATCTCAGCAGTTAGAAATCCTTTCAGGTTTTGCTAAGGTTTAAGCTCTTCCGATCTTTCCCTGTTTTCCACCACTGGGCCTCCATAGCATTGAATTCAGGTGTTACCTAGTGTCACCAACAGGTGGCAGTACTGAACTATGGTGATCATTCCACCACCTGAGGGATTATGCAGGCTTACCCCAAACTGGTAAATTCCTTAGTGTTCTGTTTAATTTGGGTTGACCCAAGAGAGGAAAAGTTAAAGGGATCAGAACATGGCCTGAAAAGGATTAACAGAAAAGGGAGAATGCTATGTTTTCAGTTCTTTATCAAAAAAAGCCAAATTGACAAAACCACTGCAATATTTACATTAATGTGAACAACTTATAAATGTAGAGAGCTTAAGCAAGTCACAAGAATCAGCGTATTTTTACACATAAGTGTACACTGACTTATTTCTCCTGTTTATGCTGTTATTAGGTAACGCGTGCCGTCGGAAGTCAGCCAGTTAGGAATGAGTTGGAGAAAGATGCTATAAGTAAAAATTTGTTACATTTGTGAAGAAGAAAGCTCACTGGAGTAGAAAGGGCGGGGAAACAGCCTCATGCCAGGAGGAGGACAGTGTGTGCCATATTAATCATAAATGGATATTTAGTTTACGTGCACCTCAAAGATGATTGGCTTTCGTGAATGATTTAAAAGGAGGCTACATATTGTGCAAATTAAAACGCTTAGGGAAATTCTTTCCTATTCACATTTCCAAGGACAGGATAAGTTGCCCCAACTGCCTCTGCTGTGCAGGGTAAACTTAGATTAGGGCACCATCGCCGGATCCATCATTTATCAGCCAACTCAGCTGCTCCTGCAGGTAGAGATTAAATTTAAAATGTTTCTGCTCCCCCAAATCTTGTATCTACTAAATAGAGCAACAATTGCACAGAATCAAGTTTTAAAGAGAACAAGACTAATAGTACTTCCTGGGCAATGAGCGACCTCTCAGGATATTACCTGGAGTCAGTGTGGGAAATGTTGTCTCTCTAGTGGTTGGAACTTCACTGGCCACTTGCTGCCATAGTTAAGGTCTCTTGTTTGCAAACAATCTTAAAAACTCGCAAGGAAAAGCTTGTGTAATATCTGACTAGAATTGAAATATCAAGGGTAACACTGTATTCTTTAATACAAGGTTTTCTAGAAAGAAATTCAGTGGAAATACTCCATTTTGTGCAAAAGAATTAGAATTATAGCTATAATGGAGCCTGTTATCTCAGCACTCTGGGAGGCTGAGGCAGGAGGATTCCAAGTTCTGGCACAGCCTGTATAAAAAAAACAACTTAGTGAACTTGTGTCAAAATAAAATAAAATAAAATAAAATAAACTATAAAATATTTTGGGTCAAAATAAAAACTAAATACTTTGGGGTGGAGCTATGTGCAAAGGTCTTGGGTTTAATTCTCAGACGTGTACACACACATACAGAAACAATACACACAGAGTAAGAACATAGTTTTATAGAGATGGCACCCAGGAGGAAGAATGTGACCTTAGTATCTGGATGAAAGAGAACAAGTAAGTGTGATGGACACTGACAAGACTGAGCAGCCAGCAGCAGCCCCCAGCTTGGAGCCTTCTTGGGGCACTGCAGCCAAAGGCCAGCGTGGGCTTTGATTCCTGGGCTCAGGCAGCAAGAGAAGGAGATATCAACACAGTCAGAAAAGGATTCAAACCCTTACAAAATTGGAACAAAACATTTTATAGGTTGATGACATATCATTTGAAAATAAGGGGGAAGGAAAGAAAGGAGTATGAGGTGAGGAAAAGGAAGAGGAATGGGGAGCGGAAAGAAGAAGAAGAAGAAGTGATGGACAGGGAAGGAAGGGAAGAAAGCGAAGAGTGAGCATGGAGCCCAAGACCTTGGAGCATGAACTGAGCCAGACACGGTTTCCTCCAGTGGACTCAGGTCTAGCCGTCCACGAGCTGCCTAGCAGCCTTTTGTGCAATAAGAAAGGCTGGAGAAAAGTAATTAAATGATTCGTAAACAGCAGAACATCTACCTATTTCACCTTGATGAAAGCAGCCAATGGAGTAGAGACAAAAAGGGGAATCTAACAAAAAACTTGTGAGCCTTTCATCCAGGAAGGGACTAATATCCCAAGTATATAAGGAAAGGGCCAGGGAGATTGCTCAGTGGCACAGTAACTGCGTGGCAAGTGCAAGGTCCTGAGTTCAATTCCCAGTAGCCCCGCAAAAGTATAATATAAAAATCAACCATGTTTTATGTTGAGGTAAAATGAATAGTGTGGAAAATAGGGGTTTTGTAACCTGAAATCAGCACAGTTCTGTAGCTTCTGTGTTACAAATGAACATTGTGAAATGAAATTAGATTTTTGAACCAAAATATTTGAACACTTTGGCTCCAAATACAAGCAGTAGTTGACATGGATAAAGAGTCAGTTTTGATCTCTGTGGTTGAGAAAGCACTCATAAGATGAGTACTGAGTTCTTGGTGCTTGCTGGATGGTGGTAGCAAGGTGAGCTGAGTCTCCAGCTCCTTTCCTGGTGATTGTAATCAATTTCTTTCAAGATTGATTAATGTGATGTTACAAGATTGATTAATGCAATTGATTAAAGTTATGTTAAACTTACAAACCAATTTGACTTTTACTAAAATAAATAACAACCTTGAATGAAAATATTGCACCCATTTCATCAGTGTTTGGCTGCGAAGGCTTTCTACCAGTCTTCTTCACACCTGCCATACATGAGCTGTGCTGCCCGGTGCCTGTCTTTCTCTGTCACTTGCCTTTGGTGCATGAGGATTTTAAACTCAGACTCCTGGCTTATTGGCATCTCACACTTCATTTGACATCTTTGTCAAATGGTGTGATGATTATACATCCTGGGGCTGAGCTGGTTGTACACCGACAGCAAGCTCCAGAAGAATCTGGACACTGCTCAGATCCTCAGTGTTTTCTGGATAGGCCAGTGCAGCTTTTAATATTAGCTCCCAGATCCTTTTTTACAATGTCAAGAATTTCTCAATACATTTAATTTCATCACACCCATTACTCAACATACTTTCACAACTTGAATGAACAAAGGGAGCGAAGAAGTTGCTGATAACCAAGCCTTGATCAAACCTCCACTATGGGGTACAGGAAACCAGGCAGCTAAATTGGCTTTATTGTCATCCAGGTTCTGTTATAGCAATAGTGCATTGCAGCTTATGTAAAATAGCATACCGTAAGTCGTGGAACACGAGGTTAAAAGGAAACATTGTCAAAATAGCCTGGACCTTTCCATGGACTTCCCCTGTTACTCAGAGCTGGAACTCCACTTGTTATGGAGAGGTATAACAAAAGTTGTCACCAATGTACAGCTTACTGTATTTTATTAAATTCTTGCCAGTTAAACTTCTCTCTGGAAGAATTTGTCTTCAGATAAAGTGTAGTAAGTGCTGGACATGTTTGTTTTAAAGTTTGACATGGCTACTGTGCAATGTTGTTTCCTGCAATTGCTCTATTTTCTTACAGATTGTGTTTAAAGGTAGATTGTAGGGCATGGCGTCTACAATAATGATTCAATAATGCAAGCCAGTGTGGTCTAGTGGAAAAGCCAAGCAACACCACTGTCCTGAAGTTTGGAAACTTGTACGAGGAAACAATGACAGGGTGCCGCCAGCGTGCTCACAGCACATCTGTAGAACTGCGCTTGGCTTTGCCTCCTTCAGGCTGGAGACACACGTTCCATGGGTCACGTTTTTGCTCCTCCAGGTGTTGAGTCCTTGCAAGCCAGGAGTCAGACCTGAGCTACAGTGCAAGCAAGCCTACCGCATTAGATGATGCTGTAACTCAGATAAAATAGTTAAACCAGGCCTCTGCAATGGGTAGGAAAGGTTTTTTGTTTTTGTTTTTTTGTACTTTAGGGAAGGGTCTACAGGGTGTTCAGGGTCTCTCTACTAGATCAGGCTCATATTTTTTTTCCTTTCCTTTCTTTTTTTGTGGTACCCTTGCGCTTGCTCCTGAGCTACCTCCTTAGCCCCTAATCGGACTCATAGTGATCTGCCTGTTTACAGCTTCCCAAGAGCTGGGATTACAGGTGCATGCCACCACACCCAGTCTCAATTGCTGTCTCAGTGTGCCCCATGGGTGGGGCCAGCTCAGCAAGCCTGGGGATCAAACTACAGGCCTCTGTGCCTGCTTGCAGGTGCTTTAATCCACCAAGCTACTTGGCCAGTCCTAGGAAAGCTCTTGATAGACAAGCACAGAATGGACACAGTGAGTGAGCTGACTGACATAATACACCACAATAGAAGTCACATTTCTAGGAATGAAACAAGTTGAGAAGCTACACAGAGAAGGTGAATGCTGCACCTTCAGGTCCACTCTCATTAAAGCTGATTAGGAGGATTAGGATGCTGTTGTTCCTGACAAGAATAAGCATCTGCCTTATCTGTCTATGCTGCTAAGAACCCATTATTCAATACCCTTTCAGGGACCCAGGCAACTATTACTGTCATTGCTGGACAGACCATTCAGTTCACTCCTGGCCAGTGGTGTTCCCCATCAGACTGAATTTCTGATGTTGATATAGGGGAGTAGGTAATAAAGATACTTAAAAGGTGCATATTGACTCTCTGCTCATTTTTTCTAGGGATGAATGCAAAAGCCCACAGGGCCAGATGTCAGCACAAAGCCCAGACATTTGCATGTAGGTCAAAGCCACAGCCTTCCATGCTTCAGTCACACATCGAGCGAGTTTTTTGTTTTGTTTTTTCAGTTGTGTATTTGGTACAGGATCTCACTGCAAGATCAGACTTGTGATCCTCCTGTTTTCAGCCTTCCTAGTGCTGGGATTACAGGCGTGTTCCACCACACCCAGACTCTGTCCCTACTCAGCGAGGCCCAGGGGTGGCACAGGAAACAGCTTCATCACATGGAAGAAGAGAAGTTGTTGTGGCTGACTGAGGATTCCCACAGTCATTCATCTTCTGATCCACTTCACTTCCAGATCAGACTCCAGAATGTCTAGGAAGTGTCATTCTTGGTTAGGACACTGCGGGCATTCACAGCCTTACTTAGCTGTATACAAATGCAAAGACAAGCCTTTAAGTGTCACTACTGCCACATGTATTTATGGAGGAAAAATAGAATTACCAAAATTAAAAATCCTGATCTGGAAATATCATGACTGATCCTTAGCCATTATCCCATAGATCATGTTGGGACAGATGTGCGAGTCTTTCTTTTATGGCAGTACATAAACCCCTGAAGACCTTCTGACTGCATTTCTGCCATCTGGGAGGATACCTTTCTATAATTGCCATCTGTGAACACCTGATGTGTACTTCTGGCAATTTCCCCTACACTATCCTCCATAGCTTCATCAAAAGCATGTGTAGGAACTTGATCTTTTTGGATCTCAGTAGTTTTCCTAGGGGCTGAGGAGATAGCTTGGCACTGTAAGTGTCTGACTGGCAAGTGCAAGGACCTGAGTTCAATTTCCCCGTACCACATACTGTGCTGACCCTGAAATTCTGGGTGCTGTGCTGGTCAATGAAACTGGGCATGGTGGTGTATGCCTGTAATCTTAATGCTGGGGAGGCTGAGACAGGAGAATAATGATGAGTGTGCCTTGCACAGTGAGACTCTGTACCAAATAAATAAATAAAATGTAGTTTCTCTAGACGTTGGGTTTGGAGACTCAGGAATTATTTTGGGGTAGAAAAATATAGATATTTGTATGGCACATTGTGGATTCCTTAAAAACATATCATCTCATGAATTTAGTAGGTTTTTTCAGCTCTTTGCTCTTGGTCACCTCCTTAGTTCTTAGCTTTGAAGTTCCATATTTTGTTTAGCAGTTTGTGCTTTTGAGGCAGGCCCCATCCATCACTTCCTATTCTTACCACCAACAGAATAGAAGAAAATCTAGTGCTTCTGCACTCTGAAGCCTTCACAGTCACCTTGGTGCAACCCCCTCATGGCTGCTGATCTGCTGATCCTGATTGAAGGACCAGGCCGGGGAGGTATCTCAGTGGAGTAACGACTTCCCAGGCAAGTGTAAGGGCCTGAGTTCAATCCCTGGTTCCATGAAAAAAAAAAGAAGGACCACCCTGCTTGTGCTTTATTCTTGTGGATGTTGTGCTTGAAGTTTGAGTGTGTTCATCCAGTTCTCACAATCCCTGTAATAATTGCTGGTAATAAATAGGCAGATCTATAGCATGTATTTCTGTATGTGTATAATTCTATAGCTATACATTTATGCATGTCTACATATGTAAACCTCCTAGATGTGTATCTACCCCACCCCACTGCACCTGTAGCTCTTTTAAGAAGTCCTGACAAAAGGTAGAATTCACACCTTGACTAATTCTCTATGCTGATAATCTGTGAACTAAGCAACTGCATTGAGAACAACAATTTGTAATACTAAAACCATGCTTGAAATACCTGTCATCTTGGTCTTCTAAGCTTATATCATTACTAATACTATATTAATTATTACTATACTCTCTTTAAAGTCATTTTTTAAAAGATAATAAAAAATGAGAGACAAGAACAAAATTTTAAGTTTTCTTGAAGGCATGTGGTAATATTCAATCATATGTCTCATCTTCTATAACTGCATCTGATAATCTGAGCAACAGATTTGATGATAAAAATAGATAATATATCAATCATTATTAATCAGCTATTCTAGTTGTGATTTTTTTTTTTTTTTTTTTGACGGAACCAGGATTGAACTCAGGCCCTTGCGCTTGCCAGGGAAGTGCTTATTCCACTGAGCCATCTCCCCAGCCCTATTCTAATTTTTAAAATCTGTAATGTATGTATTGTTATATGTTACCCTGTCTGTGTATTTGTTTTATGTTTTTCTTGCTCTTAACTCTTCAAAATAAAGTGCTCGCTTCGGCAGCACATATACTAACTCTTCAAAATAAGAAAGTCCTAATGGAAGACCCTCAAGAACTCTCCCAGTGTCACTCTCCTCAGCTTGTTCCTTAAAAGCCATAATTGCTCGTCTTCAGGAGCAGCACTCGCTTCTCAGGTCTGCAAGGCCCAGCTTCACAGACTCAGTCTGTTGAAAGTGAGTGTTTTCCTTCGCCTCTCCTGTGCGTGTGCTCACAGGCTTCAGCATGACAATGTGTGTCTCTCCAGCACTTTGCTAGAAGTGGCATGATGCATCCAGCAAAATCAATAATCTAATTTTGCTTAGTATTTTTTCAATGTTACTGTACTGGTGGATGTGTGATCTGCTTTTAAGAAACAGCAGGGGATACTTTTACCAAAATTTGCTCTGGCTATAAGTCTGCAAGCTACAAATAACTCAGAACATAAAAAAGCCCACAACATCAATTCCATTTAGCAAATGCTACACTTTAAGGCCTGTCATTGTGGCCCTATATTTCCTGGTACTAAAATCTATGTTAGTTCAAGGAGGTTGGCTGGGGGGATGAGTAAAAGCAGCAGCATATGCAAATGTAGGGGCTTAAACAACGTTTGTTTGCTCTGATGTTCATGTATTCAGTGGCATCCTGGGTCAAGACTACTATGTGCAGCTTGGATTTGGAGATTTCAGTTCTGTCTTACAAGATTTTTGTGATTGATGCCTCAGGATCATCTTTTCCTCTAACACGACTGCTAGCTCTGTCCACTGACTCATGTGCCAGCCAACACAAATGGGGACAATTCTCTCCTTGAAGGTACTTGCAGTCAGGGACACAGTCACTTTGCATGGAGGAGTGTTACACTGGAGTGTTACTTCCTTCTCTGGCTTGAGCGCCACCTGAGGTGTGAACTGAAAAGCTCAGGAAAAGCAAACTGAAACTCGAAGTACAGATGTCACAGACAGCAGTGACAATAGGACAGGACATAGGACAGATGCCTCTGCACCCACTTAGTGGAGCTCCTGTGTGTCTTCATGCACATTTTAGCTTAACCACCTGAAGGTAACTGAAACAAAAGATGTATTTTGAGTTTACGTTCAACTCTAGGAATTTTCTCCTTTCTTATTTGCATTCCATCACTGATGATGTTTTAAGAAAACAAAATTGTGGTTGGCTTTCACTTGAGGGGTATAATTAGTATTTTGTTGTTATTTAAACTCATTTGGAGATTACCAAAAACAAATCAACAGGACCTTTGGGTTTCAATATTACTGTGAAACATTGTTGTGAGATTCAAAGGTATAAAGCAGCGTTTACATTTGATTTCCCTTGGGAAAGCTCTGAACCAAGCAAGGTAATGATTAGACCAAATTACAACCTAATGCTGACGCTCCTTGTTAGAATAGAATAACGTCAGTTCACACTATCTGAAGCCACTGAGGATTCCTACAATATGTGGTTAAATAGCCTTTCCTGAAAGGACAGCTAGCTAAATTGAATTGACATTCTCAATCACCCCTGGCACCAGTGAGTAGACACAGCATAGGTTCCGCATGAAGAACACTAGCTAAATGACCTTGAAGGACACACCAAAGAACTGAGATCCAGACTCAGCAGCTGGATGGAAAAGTGAGATCCCTGCCTGGTGAATAAGTACAGCCATTTGTAGTTCAATTGTTGTTTATCTCATAGATTAGCAGAATACAAAATAAATCCAGAATAATTTATTATAATTGGTGTATTTTATATTCTCAAACTTCAAAGTTGTAATACAATAAGATTAGACAAATATAAAAGTGGACGTAAATATAGGAAATTTGCATATTTCTCAAAATAAGACAAGGAACCAGTAGTCTGTGTGCATACAGTAAAGCTTGGGCTTTGCAGATGTTGAACAAACACACAAGCCTAGCTAGCAGAATTCCCATGTTATGGAGTCTCATCCACAGCCCAGAGGACCAGCATAGCTCCTGAGGTCTGTCTGAGATCCCTGGGTGATTGAGATTCAGACACAGTGGCAGTTTCTGTAAGTATTCCTGGCAACACAAAATGAGGGTATCTCTTTGATTTTGCTTTGGATCAGAGTATAAAGCAAAACCAATTCTTGTGAGGCACAAAACTCTATCTGGTGGTAGTGTGTCTTAAAGATCTTCAATCTGGTCATGCCACTGACTGCCTGGGACAAGATACCACATATTTCCTTGATATGCATGCACCTTCTGTCCAGAATTTAGAGAATTTTCAATGATTATAAGTGAGAAAAGTGTGAGGGAAAAAGTCGCAATAGGAGTACTCAAGAGAAAAAAATACAAGCAAATTAAATTTCACTGGACTCTGACATTTACATAATAGCCTTGAAATTATGGGCTAGAAATCACACTTATACAATGAATAATTTAATAATTTGTGCATGAAATAACACTATACCAATATGTAAGAAAAAGAATAGGAAATACAACCAATTTTATTTGATAGTATGTGCCACACAAAAATTCCAGAAAGAATATAGTATGTAAATTTAAAACCCAGGCATGACTCCCCGCAGAGAGGATAGAGAAGGGCCCACCCAGCAGCTCCAGGAGCAGACATCTTGCCAGAGCGGCATAGTGGATTCACTTCTGAAGGGTTGCAGCAGGAAGAAGCTGAGCACAGCAGCCAGACCCAGGCCACACCACCTGGACGAGTTTGAACTTGGTACATCCGGACCTGGTTCTATGGTGAAAACTCTACCAAATCTCTACAGCAAAGGTCAGAAGATGGTGGTATACAAAATGACAAAGAGAAGGAGCCCCAAGCCCACCCAGAACAAATGCAGGAGACTGTAGCATAGAAGAAAGTGGAAAGCATGCATCTGAAATCTCTGAAATAACAGTGGCTGAAGTAAAGAAATAACTGCAGGAAGGTATAGAGGAAATCAGAAAAGCAATAATTTCTGAAGTAAAAAAATAATAACTATGATGAAAGAAGTACTAAGTGCTTCTAAAGAAGACACTGATAAAAAATGGAGAAGAATAAAAAAATGATGGAATTCTTGAATGAGCAGTACAGGAAAGAAATAACATGCATGGAGCACATTCAGAGAGATACACAGAAAATTATAACCTCAATCACAGGCTGGCAAAACCATTTGAAAGAAAGCAAAAAATAGACTTTCAGACCTTAAAGACACCACTTCAGCTAGTGAAAAGGTAAGAAAAGATCTCTTAAGGGCACCTAGGATTCAGTAACAGATAATTCGACATCTGCAAGACAATGTAAAGGTAACCAACATAAGACTAATAGGCATCAATGAGAAAGAGTCAATACAAATGATGTAAAAATAATACAGACACAATAGCAGAAAACTTCCCAAACATGGGAAAAAAATCTGTCAGGTAACCAAAGAATATAGAACTCCAAATAACATCAACCAAATTAAAACTACACCTAGACATATAATAATCAAGGTCCCAGAAATTCAGCACAGGAACAATATACTAAAAGCTGTTAGAGAAAAGAAATAAATCACCTTTAAAGGAAAGCCATCAGAGTAATGGCAGATTGCTCTTCAAAAACCAGCAACTCAAGAAAAGCATGGAGCAAAGTACTTCAAGTCTTGCGAGAAATATCCAGTCCAGATTGATATATCTTGCAAAACTCTCAAGTTTAATGGAGAAGGGAAATACTTCCATGACAAAGAATTTCATGACAAGAAAGCCAACCCTACACAGACTACTAAAAGATATTCTAGAGAGGGATCAAAATGACAATGACTCCATGAATGAGAATGGAAAAAACCTATAAAATCAAGCAAGAAATAAAATGCAGGAGAAAACGAGGTATACAGCAGCAGTTTCAATTATTCTTTTGTACACACAGCAGCAAAATATTTTCATGAGCATGCTCTACAAGTGGACTTCTCCTGCTCCTGGGTCATAATTCTGTCTGGGTCTAGAGGGTGGATATCAAGGAAATCGCAGTACCTTAGGGCCACAATAACACCTGACCACCAGTAAGCATCATGGACACTGTCCACACCCACCACATACTAGAGCTTTGTGTAATACGGTATCCCCAAACTGTTAGAAGTGCTTGTCATATATTTGCCATTCCAGCATTTTTAAAAATAATTTTATTGAGAAACCAATAGCAATGAGACAATTACAAAATTCTTTAATCTCATGAAAACTTTTTCTTAGTTGATAGTTTTATATATATTAACCTAATCAAATAATATGGGAGTACTCTGAATTGATCACAGATTTATACATATTATACACTACATTCGGGAGCCTTAGTTGGATTCAAAATTTAATTTTCATTTTTGAATGTTGTTTTGAAATATTTAATTTGATTTTCAATTAATATTTAATTTTCTAAATATTGTTTAATTTTCATTTTTGTTTTATGATTTATGCTGTTTCTTTGATTTACAATCTACTTAAAGGACAGTATGATACTTTCTCCTAATGTTAGAAACTTTAAAAAGTATATTTTCATTTTCCATTGATTTTATATTTTTCTCTTTTACACACAAATACACATACATACACGCACACACACACACATATATATATATATATATATATATATATATATATATATATATATATATATATATATATATATATGAAAACTTACATATATAACCTGGCAAGATTGATACTGTTTTGTGGAAATCTTCAATGACCTTTTCAATGGGTTCATCTAATGTAATTACATTTTACATAGTCCTGCATAACTATTATCTTGAGAGCTCTTTATTCTTTAACTAGGAACATACAGCAACTTCTCTTGCCTTCTGGATTGTGGTCTTCGTTATTCTATATGGTACATCTGGAGGTATTAGAATATTTTGAGTTGATACAACTGGAAAGTATTTTAGTTTTACTTTGCAAAGATGTATTTGCTAAGTATAAAATTCAATGAGGACAGATCTTTTTTATTTCAGACCTTTGAATAAATAACTCTAGTTTCTCACCCACTTGCTCTTTTTTCTGGAATAAGATGCCATTTAATTTTATTCTTACATAGCTATTTTTTATGTATATGCTTTAATGATTTTTCTTTCCAATTAGTTTTGGACAATTTCATTTTAGTGTATTTTTGTATGATTTTATTCATATTTGTTGTGCAAAAGTTTCATTTTCCTTGGAAATGTGCTATAATTTTAACTAAATTCAGAAATTTCAATATTTAAATATTTATTGCCTATCCCATTCTACTTTGAGAATTCTAATTATATGAATATAACTTTCTTGATTTTGGCACAGGTTGAACTATTACATGATTGATCTATAAACTTTTATTCATGTTTATTTCAGACAATTTTTACTATTACATTCATTTAAATTTGTAAATAATTTTATAATGTGCAATCTGTTATTAATATCATATTATTTATTCATTTCAGAAATATTTTTCTAAAATTCGCTCTATCTGCATCTTATTTCTTTCACATTTCAATATTTGTCTACAATTTTTAATTTGCTATATAATTATTATAGATTTTAATAAAGTTAATGAGTGAAAAACTAAAAAATAACAATAAATAAATTTGAAAGCCCAATTATTTATGAAATAATGACATGAACTGTTCAGACACAGCTAAAAGGAAAATTGGAGAATCAATAAGAAGCTTAGCACCAGGCTTAGGACACTCCTCCAGGCTTCGAGGGACAATCTGTGATGAGAAAGTTGTACCGATGATGAGAACATCACGTTGATCAGATTATAAAAATAACAGTTGAAAAGAATAGTAGAATTTTCAAAATGAATAAATAGCATCAATCTTCAGACCAAACTTAGGGTTCATAAATTTCAAAAAATCTTAACCAGAAGAAATGAAAATAACTTCTTTCCATAAAACCAAAAAGATAAACCTTAGAATCCTGTAAAATATTACAGTGGAGAGGGAGTAGGTGGAGAGGAGAGATCCAGAGAGGCGGAGACTCAGATACACAGAAAGAGATCACCACAGTTAAAAGGGAAATAAAAGTAGCTGATAGCTATTGAACTCAACAGCACCCGTGGAAGTCAGAATAAAATAAAGGAAGCAGGCTTTGAAGGTGTAAAAACAGCACAGCATCAATTCTGAATTCCATACTCAGTAAAATTTCATTGTGTTTTAAAATAAAATAAAACAAAACCACTTCAGACACCATAAAAGAGACTATTTATTAGTATTAACAGGTCTGACCAAAAGAAACTTCAAAATATTTTATCATAGGAATAAATAGTATAATTACTCATGGAGAAGCTCAAGTTTAAAAAGAAATGGTGAGCAATTTGAATTACAAACACAAAGTACAGTTGACAGAAATCTCCATAAGCTTCTTGCTCATTGCTTTCTCAGAACTGGACAAAATGTGTGGCACTCACAATTTAAAGGAAGAAAGGTACATATTCTCATATTGTTTCAATCCATGGTTGGGTGCATAAAAGGAAGGAAGAAAACCATGGTGAAAGGCCGTAGTGAGGAGAAGGTATTTCAACCATGCCAAGCAGGAAAAAGGGGGACAGGAAGAGATACTCCAGGGAAATGCATGCACTCTCCACATCATGCTCCCAGGGAGCTCGCTCTTGCCAGAGCTTACTTCCTAACACCACATTCAGCTACTGAACTCAGCAGTTCCAGTTCTGTGATTCCACTGAGGAGTTTGGCACCCGTGTGGTGCTATTGTTACCCAAAAATGTGAAATGTTTGGGATGTGTTTTAGATCTAAACCATAGCATTCTAACCAAGATTCCAAAAGATCCATATTCATCTCATTAGGAAAAATATATTTAGCTCATTTCTAAGAATTATCAAAGTCTTAAAAGTTATAGCACTGCTATAAAACCCATGTCCAAAGCTTATTCTGAGAATGAAACTCTCAGCTGTGAATCACTGGTAAAATTAAAGTAAGCTGATTTCATCATACAGTGGCATAGCATGTATGTTCCCTTTCCAAAAGAAACAAGTGGGACCTAGAATAAATCCTCTTTCTGCCTGCCTCCTATCAAGAACATGTTGTGGGAACAGAGTTTCAAAGGATTTTTGTATCACTGCCCCTGGAGGACTGCCAGTTGTAGCCCTACTGGGCTCTCCAGAAGTGGCTTGCTTACTCGCTGAGACTCTTCTCAGTAGATGGTCTATAATCCTGACTTCTTCAATTTCTTTGAGGCTCAGAAAAGTTTCAGCTTTGTTCTCAGTTTTATATCCTCTGAAAAACTTTTTTCCCAAGACTTCTGATATTTGAGGGAAGCTGTACTGACCCCACAACTCTTATATTGCGCATGTCTATGAAACTAGCATTAGTTGTATGATGTCAGAGCCTGCCATTCAATTGAGCAGTGACCAGGGTCCCTTGAATTATGGCTGCAAATGTCGCTGGATGTCTGAGCATTCTGAAACAAGTCTCACAGTACTAATTCCCTATTTTGACACTCCCCAGCAGGGGTCCAAAGGCTCTCTGTTATTACCTATGGTATTTTCAAACTATTTAGCTTGTTGTCGCATAAAATGCCTGACTTTGTAGTGCTAATCTTTTTAGCAAACACATTTTCTAAGGCTCCACCCTTGCAGAAACCTCCTTTCTGATAAAATTTCAAGTTCTTCACATCTTTTGTTGGCTCCTAGTTTTCACTGTAGATTCGGTTTAAAGCAGTTCATAATACCCATGCCACCACATGAATATTGGGCTGCCTTGAGATTTCCTCCATAGATTAATTAGTCCAGAGCCATTAATTAGTCCAGTGTCCAGTAAAGTTTCATTGTACATATATATACAAATATTCAAAAATCTGAAAATGTCCAAAATCTTAAACATTTCTGGTCCTGAACACTTCAGATAAGGGATGCTCACCCTTTATCAGGAACAGGGCTTTTTCTTCTTCTTCTTCTTTTTTTTTTTTTTGTGGTACTGGGTATTGAACTCAGGACCCTGTGCTTCCCAAGCATGGAGCAGGACTTTTAAACTGCCTAAATTACCTGATTTAAATATTGGCCCACAATTCTAACTGACCTCAAACATAATAGTGGGACATTTGATGGATTCGATTATCATACATTATCTCTGATAAACACATCAAACAGGACATCAGAAAGGTCATGCTAAGCCTAAACAAAATGGTGCCTCCTGAGACTTTCCTACGCCATGTTTGAAGTGCAGTGAAGAAGGACATGGGAATCAGCCTGCTCCAATCTTCAGCTACCACTGGGACATGGTTCCATCTACAAATTGTCAGAATGCTGGAAATTCAGCTGCTCTGCCCACTAGAGGGTGGATAAATCATTCAATTTCTTACCCTTATAGGAGAGCTTGCTGCAACCAGATCCATAGATAGCTGACCTGTTTGGTCTTACCACTGAAGAAAAATGACAGTTTTTCTCACAGTCACAGTCCACAGTCCCCATTGAAGTATCTTTGTCAGAGCCCCAAGTCTTATTGAACATCTCAGACACTTTTCTTGCTGACATGGGTAGCCACATATAGTATTCTTCTTGTATCATTGTATTAGACCTCTAGGCTCCATACTGGGAGTTGATGGCTACCCTACCTGGTTCCTTCAGGCAGGGTCTTTCTCTACCAACTCCTGGTAGTGTTCTTCACTCATAATTTCTTTGTAATCCCAACCTGACCAACATCTCTCATGGGGAAGGATATCCTCTAAGAACTTCACTTCTCTTTCACCTCTCTCCCCACAGTGCTTATCCTAAATACCCAACTTCAGTGAGTCACTGGCTCCTCCCTCACTTTTCCCTCTTCCCTTGTCAACCACATACTCTAGGATACTTACAGTCCCTATGTGTGTCACCAATGCTTCCCCTGTATTACTTCACCACAGGGGTCCCTCAGACATCCCCTGCCTTCCCCAACATTCAATAGTCTCTAAACAACAATGAGAACTCAAGTGTATAATTTGATGTCCTCTTGCCAATGGTTTCTTAAAAACTGCACCATTACCATACAATACTCCCATTCTACCTATACTTCAACTTAATGGCTCCTGTCACTTATTTCAATGTCTCAGGGTTATCAATAATATGGTTGTACCTATTCTGACACATGGTTCATAGATGGTAACTCAACAAACAGGCAAGCTATGCCATAGTCAGTAGGTCTAGATTAGTAGAGGCAATTGGGCTCTACCTCATTTTAGAGCTGCACCTTGCTTAACCTCAGCTCCTTTCCTTAGCTCTAACTAGACTCAGGGCACTTCCTGGGGCACCCACTTTCCTAAGCCTCTAGAGCACAAACATCAGGAACTAGAAAATTGATACTTTTCCCAATTGCCATGGTCCTAGTAGAAAGACATATTCAGATCATTGACACCTTTCCTGTTTCTTCCCTTGGGTCCTTTCATCACAATAATAACCTGTTTACTAATAGGGCCTTGTGGTTTTAAAAAATTTTTAAAAATCTAAAACTTTTAAAAATGTTATATAATCCAGGATTCATGCCCTCACCATCAATGAACTCACTGTGATAGCAGAAACCCCCAACATTGGCTTCCACATATGTAGGACCAGTGTCACTTCTCTTCTTACACGATAACACCCCTAGTCAGCAGGAAGCAGTCAGAGATAGTCATCACCCTTTATAACAAAAAGCTGATATTGATAGGCTTTCTCCACCTTAATAGAAAATTCTGCTAAGTCATCATGGCTGTGAGCCAATATGGCGACGGCCACTGGAGGCCATGTGCTATGCTCCGCCTTTCTCCTCCCCAGTCACATTACAACTTCCTACTTCCTTTTTACAATATCCTGTTTCCACCTCCTGCCCAATCACTATTTGCCACATCATGCAGACTGCCTCCTAAACTCCACCTCCATCCTACCTTATGTAACCTTTGCTCCCCTGGCCAGGTCCCCAGAATCTCCACCTCTCTTCTTTCCTGTGGTCTTCTCCATGTTTGCAATACAGGTTTCTATCTTTCCTGTCTCTTTATTGCACCAAGAACCCCTAAGAGCTATATGGTATATTTCAACTTAGAGCAATCATAAAGTGCAGTACTTTTATATTTCCTCAAAATACTTATTAAAAGTTAAAACAAACCCAACTTAAGTAGATAGTATGGTTTTAGACTGTGGGAGTTAAATGATAGAATTACACACCCCGTGTATTTGAAAATGCAGGTTACAGTTTTGCAGGTATTTCAGTCTAGGTTACTAATGAAGCAATTTGCTCTATGTCTAGTTCCATTTCACTTGCTGTCATCAGCGATTAAAGAATGCCCTGGAAGGGTCAGACTGGATTAGCGCCCTGTCTTGCCTGAGATCCCCACTTAAAGGAAAAGGATTCTTATTTCTGTTCTGGGTGATGTCACAGGTGAAAGTCATTCAACAGGAGTATTTACTAAATGTTTTCATTAAGCAGCTATCATTGAAAAAGACAAATTGAGAGCATCCCCTACTGAGACAGTCTATTTATAAGACTCAGCTAATGCAGGACCAAATATACCTCTAAGCAAACTCTAGGCGAGAAGAAAGCAAATCAGGAAAACAAACAGAATACACCAATAATAAGACTCAACCTGGAGGCTTAAAGTGCATTTAATCCTTAAGGAAAAGAAATGTGGTATCCATTCATATTTCTTTCAGAGCTCCTTAATCAAGCAGAGACAGTCACTACGTACTAGCTCCTCCAGGATAGCTCCTCTTGTTGAAGATAAAGGCAATGGCCAGGCATGAACATTTTTTTCATCTTCCCCTTCTTCTTTTGCTTCCCTATAAAAATATAATTTATACCTATTTTATGCAACAGTTTCAGAATAAAATGCTTAAAAATACAATATGATATCCCCTCTATAAAATTTAATATTGCATAAACATGGAACTTCGTTATTTTAAGCAAAAGGTCTCTTTAGTCATGCATCTAATTTGCATATTTCATCAACTTAATTTAATATTTTTTTATTTTATTTGATACAGGGTCTCACTATGCAGTTCAGACTCATAGTGATCCTCCTGTCTCACTCTCCCCAGTGCTGGGATTACAGGTGGGCACCACCACACTAGGATTTGATGGCCAGCACAGCACACTGCTGGGGGGATCTAACCACAGTGCCTGGGCTTTCCAGACAGGTGCTTAGACCACTGAGCTATCTCTCCAGCCCCTGTATATTGTATGTTAAATGCCAAAAATATACACAAAATGATATTATTCATGCATGAGAAATCAAACACTATTTAAAATAATTCATATATTAAAGTTCATAAAATAGAATTCCTACTAATATACAGAACCATACACTCATAGAATAAAGCTTGTGCCATGGGTAACAGCCAAAAGAAGCAATGGCAGTACCGACCCTTCCAACCAATGGGAACAGTCTATACAGGTAGTAGACGATCAGGACAGTCTCAGTGCAGCCAGACATGACTCTGGGTTTACAAAACACATCTCAGATTTCTGTACTGTAAACTTGCAATTTTACATCAAGGTAACTGGCTATAAGTCTTAGCAGCTGATTCCTGGAGACAAAGGAGAAAACTTTGCATTTATTCACCTGATATAAAGAAGGGTAAGAGGTGTGAATGTGTGCAAAAATGTCAAGTAGAGATTTTGATCACATAATGCTCTATTAAATATTGCATATGAGCTGGCCACCAGGACTGAGCATACACATGTAATCTCAGTCCTGGGGAGGGGGTCTGAAAACAGGAGAATCACTATGAGTCCTAGCTGTGTAGTGAGACCCTGTATCAAATACAGAAAACTAAAATATTGCATATGTTTCCCGGAGTTCCGATCTCTCCAAGTAATCAAAATGTGATATTTGGCAATTGGCTATGAGTTTCCAGTTGATGTCACATTTGCTAACAGATCACAGATTGATCAGCATAGAACCTGTGTGCAAGAACAAAGCAAAATTTCCCAATGAAATGTAATTTCAAAGCAGAGAACTGTGTAGGACAATCCTTGGATTTCAGGAAGATGTAATATTGGCCTTATATATTCCAAAGGAAAACAAACTGGTACTGCTGGTGTCAGCACTGAACCATGATAGAAAAATTGACTGGGAATCCTGGATAACAGTGAAGTCTGACAAGACAATACTTCACAACAAACACAAAGGTGAGTAGATTTTTTTGAGTTATGCAACAACTATGACATCACTGAAAGCATAAAGTGTTCGAAACTGACTACAATTTACTTGATTCTAAACATGTGTGGCAACAATGGTTTGCTAGTTTATGGAGAATGTGATAAGCACAAGACATCATAGAAAATTTTCTTTTTTTTTCTTTGTCTGAAGACTTATTTACGCTTTAATTTTACTATTCTTATATATGCATAACCCATTGCTAAAGGTAGGTATGATACTGACCCAGAAATTTAATGGTTTCTTCTAGATTTTCCTGCATATTGAAATATACGTTTTCAAATTTTTTTCGCTTAATCCTATGAAGTTCAATGTATATTTTATTTTTTTTATTTTTGTTTTATTGAAGTACAAATATCAACGAGACAGTTTCAAGATATCTTGACAAGATGGATTTGATAAATTAATACATTGCAAACTGTTTACATAATGCGTTGGTATCACAGAAGGTGCATACATGGTATTATACTTACACACTTCTCAGAGGACGAAATTAAAGAAGCGAATAAATATATGAAAAAATGCTCCACATCACTAGCCATTTGTGAAATGCAAATAAAAACAACACTGAGATACCATCTCACTCCAGAAAGAATGGCTATCATAAGGAAACCAACCAACAACAGATGTTGGAGAGGTTGTGGAGAAAAGGGAACACTTCTCCACTGCTGGTGGGAATGTAGACTGGTACAACCATTGTGGAGGTCAGTGTGGAGACTCCTCAAAAGAGTAGGACTAGAAATCCCATTCAAGCCAGCTATTCCCCTACTGGGAATTTTCCCAAAGGAACTGAAAACATTGTATCATAGTGATATATGTGTACCTATGTTTATAGCAGCACAGTTTGTGATAGCAAAATCTTGGAAACAACCAAGATGTTCATCACATGAGGAATGGTTGAAAAAGATGTGGTATTTCTATATAATGGAGTATTACTCAGCTATTAAGAATGATAAGTTTGAAGCATTTGTACTGAAGTGGATGCCACTTGAACATATTCTCATAAGGGAAATAAACCAGACACACGTGTAAGTATCATATTGTCTCCCTAGTGTAACAAGCGAAAAGCAGAAATACAAAAGGAAACATACAACAACAACTAAAATCAATTGAGTCAGATAAGGCAAAGTGAATGCCATTTACAGACATTATTATACCGTATGTCTCTTTTCAGTAAATTAAGAGAGTGCAGCTGTTTGCGTATCTTCATTTTTACACCTGAATTACATCAAAGATTCAATAATTAATACTTTCTACCTTGTTATTTTCCTAGTGGTTGTCCATAGTACTAGAAGCCAACATAATATCGTGTCCAACCACCATTAGTGCAAATCCTGCCTCTCGTAGAATTATGGAGAAGTACAGCGTTATTTATCCCAACCATACTGTCCATACACACACATCATGATTCTTCCTTTCTATACCCTTTCCTTTGTCTACACCTGTCAAACGTGGGCACTCCATTGTCATTCAACTAACTTAGGTGCTTGAACTCAAAAACATAATCCAACACAGTCCAGCATTACACAACAATAGTGAGTTATCCGAAGAAGTTGTCGATGATAGCCATTTACAGCTCAAATTATTATGGCCCCGCGGTGTGTACTTCATTTTTATACGTTTCTGCTGGATGGCTAACACCTAGATAGAGCAAGACCTATATAGCAACACATGTACTTTATGTTCCTTATTGAGGTCAGTGAAGTCCTCTCAGGGTTTATCTTGTAGTCTTTTACCTTATTCTGTAGATCCTTTGTATCATCCATGTGGATGAGTCACGGCCAATGCTTGAGCAGTTTGCTCTCTGTGAGAGCATGAGAGAAAGTTATCTCTCCATGTGTCTCTCTCCAGGCACACTATAGAACTTCGATCTCTTTCCTCTGTGGCTCCATAATGTCCTTGTTCAGAAAATTTGGAGCTCAACTGAGTTTCATGATGTTGCAGTGCAGGTTCTCCTATGTCCTGTGTCTTCGCTGACCTTGAAAGGCTAGCGCCAAAATGTTGGCTGGCCTTGTGGCTCTTCTATTTCTCCAACTCTGATTTGTGAACTTAGGTTGTTAAACCATCCAGAAGAAAAGCTGATTAGTATCCTGCAGGATATGCCATTCACTTTGCCATATCTGATTCAATTGATTTTAGTTGTTGTTGTACATTTCCTTTTGTATTTCTGCTTTTCGCTTCTTATACTAGGGAGACTATATGATATTTACACATGTGTGTCTGGCTTATTTCCCTTATGAGTATATGCTCAAGTGGCACCCACTTCAGTATAAATGCTTCAAACTTATCATTCTTAATAGCTGAGTAATACTCCATTATATAGAAATACCACATCTTTTTCAACCATTCCTCATATGATGGACATCTTGGTTGTTTCCAAGATTTTGCTATCACAAACTGTGCTGCTATAAACATAGGTACACATATATCACTATGATACAATGTTTTCAGTTCTTTTGGAAAATTCCCAGGAGGGAGATACCTGGCTTGAATGAGATTTCTAGTCCTACTCTTTTGAGGAGTCTCCACACTGACCTCCACAATGGTTGTACCAGTCTACATTCTCACCAGCAGTGAAGAAATGTTCCCTTTTCTCCCACACAACTGCTCCAACATTTGTTGTTGGTTAATTTCCTTATTATAGCCATTCTTTCTGGAGTGAGATGGTATCTCAGTGTTGTTTTTATTTGCATTTCACGGATGACTAGCAATGTGGAGCATTTTTTCATATATTTATTCACTTCATTAATTTTGACCTGTGAAAAGTGTGTATTCACCTCAGAAGCCCATTTCTGAATTGGGTCTTTAATTTGAGGGCCCTGTTATATCTTAGCCCTTTATATATTCTAGACAGTAGACCTCTGTCTGATTGATTATTAGTTAGGATTTTTTTCAAAATTTGTGGGTTTGTCTTTTCACTCTGTTGACAATTACTTTTGACATGCAGAAGCTCCTTAAGAAGAGTTGATCCCAGTTGTTGATTCTTTCAAGTGCTTCCCGTGTGAAAATATGTTTGTTCATGTACTCTTTAATACCCCTACATCTTCAAGAGTTGCTCCTACTTTCTCTTCCAGGAGATTGAGTGTTTCTGTTTTAGTGTTTAGATCTTTAATCCATTTTGACTTTAATTTAGTGCATGGTGATAGAGCTGGGTCACGTTTTAGTTTTCGGCATGTAGAAAGCCATATTTTCCAGCACAATTTGTTAAAGAAGCCATCTTTCTTCCAGTGAGCTTGTTTAGCCCCTGTGTTGAAGGTCAGATGGCTGAGTGTGATTGTAGATTCCTCTGCATCTGCTAATCTATTCCACTGATCCTCAGGTCTGTTTTGTTGCCAATTCCATGTTGATTTTTGTAGTATAATTTCAAGTGAGGAATTGTGATGCCTCCTGCCTAGTCTTTATTGGCCAAGATGGCCTTTGCTATTCTAGGTCCTTTGTGGTGCAAATAAATTTTAGGAATGATTTCTCAATGTCTGGGAGGTATGTTGGTGGCAGTTTGATAGGGATTGCATTAAGTCTGCACAGCAGTCTTGGGAGTATGGCCATCTTCATGATGTTGGTTCTTCCTATCCAGGAGAATGGAGTATCTTTCCATTTACTGAAATCCTCTATAATCTCTTTTCTTAGGGTGTTGTAGTTTTCTGTGAAAAGATCTTTGACTTCCTTGGTTAAGTGAATCCCAAAATATTGCATTTTCATCGGTGCTATTGTAAAAGGTATTGTTGCTACTGTTTCACTTTCAGAGTGCTTGTTATCTGTGTAGAGGAATGCTATTGACTTTTGAGTGTTGATTTCGTACCCTGCTATGCTACTGAATTTCCATATCCATTCTTGTAGTTTCTTCGTGGAACTTTTGGGGTCTTCCAAGTAAAGTATCATATCATCTGCAAATAGTTATAATTTAACTTCTTCTTTACCTATTCTTATTCCCTTTATTTCTCCCTCTTTTCTAATGGCTGTTGCTAAGGATTCCAAGAATATATTGAATAGGAGGGGTGATAGAGGACATCCTTGTCTTGTATCTGATTTAAGAGTAAAAGATTTCAGTTTTTCCCCATTTAGGGTTATATGAGCTTTTGGGTTGTCATAGATGGCTCTTATCAAGTTAAGATAGAGTCCATCTATTCCAATTTTCTGTAGGACCTTGAACATGAATAAGTGTTGGACATTGTCAAAAGCTTTCTCTGCATCAATTGAGATGATCATGTGGTTTTTAGATTTCGTTCTATTAATATAGTGTATTACATTTATAGATTTTTGAATATTGAACCATCCTTGCATCCCTGGGATGAATCCTGCCTAGTCATGGTGTATGATCTTCTTGATGATTTGCTGTATTCTATTTGCCAGGATTTTGTTGAGTATTTTTGCAACTATTTTTATGAGGGAGCTTGGCCTGTAGTTCTCCTCTTTGGTTGTGTCTTTCCCTGGTTTTGGAATCAGTATCATACTTGCCTCCAGAAATGATTTTGGGAGGATTGTTTCCCTTTCAACTTCATTGAAGAGTTTGTGGAGTGTGGGGATTATATCCTCTATAAATTTCATGTAGAATTCAGCTGTGAATCCATCAGGACCTGCACTTTTCTTTGTTGGTAGTCTTTTTATTATGCTCATATCTCATTGGCTGTTATTGGCTTATTGAGAGTTGGTATATCTTCTTGAGTCAGTTTGGGTAATTTTTACCTTTTGAGGAATGTGTCCATTTCTTCTGTGTCTTCTATTCTGTAAGCTAAAGATTCTCGAAGTAATTATTGATAATCTTCTGAATTTCCGCTGGTGTGGTGATTTCACCCTTTTCATTCCTTATCGCTTATACTTGAATTTTCTTTTGCCTCTTTCTGATGAGGATGGCAAGAGGCTCATCAACTTCATTTACTTTTTCAAAGAACCAACTTTTTGATTTGTGGATTCTTTGAACTGTTTTCTTCAACTCAATTCAATTAATTTCTGCTCTAATCTTTATGATTTCTTCCCGTCTTTGAGCTCTGGGTTTCGTTTGCTCTTTTCTTTCTAGTTGTTGGAGGTGCTTCATTAGGGTGGTAATTTGTTCCCATTCTGTTTTCCTAATGTGTGAGTTCATAGCTATGATTTTCCCTCTAAGAACTGCTTTCATCACATCCCATAAATTCGGGGAAGTTGTAGTTGAATTTTCATTGAATTGTAGATATTGTCGAATTTCTTGTTGAACTTTTTTGAGACCCATTGATTGCTGGGTAGGGTGTTCTTTAGTTTCCATGAATTTAGTGGGTTTTTCTGCTTTCTTTTGTCATTTATTTCCAGTTTCATTGCACTGTTGTCAGAAAATATGCATGGGATAATTACTAATTTCTTGTGTATACTTAGGCATGACCTCTGGTCTAGTATGTGGTCTATTTTGGAAAATGACCTGTGTGCAGCTGAAAAAAATGTGTATTCTGCTGTGGTTGGGTGGAACACTCTGTATATGTCCATCAGGTCCATTTATTCCAAGCTCTGGTTCAGTTCTGCTACTTCCTTGCTAATTTTTTGTCTGGTTGAACTATCCTTTTGATATAAGGGTGTGTTAAGGTCTCCTGTTAAGATTGTGTTCTTAGACATTAAGTTTTTCATGTCCTTTAAGATATGTCTTACATAGTTGTTTGCTGGTGTGTTTGCTGTATAGATATTTATGAGTGTTACTTCTTGCTCTTGAATTTTTCCCCTGACCAATATATAATAGCCTTCTTTGCGTCATTTGATCATTCTTGGTTTGAAGTTGAGACTGTCTGAGAACAGAATTGTTACTCTTGCTTTTTTCTGAGGTGCAGGGGCATGTAGTATTCTTTTCCATCCTTTGACTTTGAGCCTGTGAATGTCCTTTTGAGTTAAGTGTGTTTCTTGTATACATCATATTGTTGGATTTTGTTTCCTAATCCAATGTTCCAATCTATTTCTCTTAATTGGAGAATTGAGTCTGTTTACATTGATGGTTATAATTGAAATGCACTGACTTATGTTTGTCATGATATTTACCTGGTATTGCTTACTCCTTTGTAACCTGTGTTTAATTGTCTGTCCTGTTTACTGGGTTCCTTCCACTCTCATTCATGGGGTTCTGGTCATTGTGGTCTCTCTCTAGCACCTCTTTCAGCAGCCTGTGAAGGGATGTCTTTGTCATCATGAAATTCTTTAGTTTTTCTTTGTTTTGGAAGTATTTCACTTCTCCATCAAACTTGAAAGAGAGTTTTGCAGGGTATAATAATTTGGGCAGGAATTTTTTTTTTTGTGTAGGACTTGAAGAACTCTGCTCCATGCTCTCCTTGCCTTTGTTGTTTTGTAGAGAAGTCAGCTGTAATTCTGATGGGTTTCACTTTCAATGAGATCTGCTTCTTTTCTCTAGCAGCTTTCAGTTTGTTATTTTTGTGTTGCATTTCTGGGATCGTAACTATTTATATGTCTTGGTGTGTTTCTACTTGGGTTGAAGTTATTTGGTGTTCTGTATACTTCGGTGACGTGAATATTGGATTGTTTCCTCATATTTGGGAATTTTTCTGTGATTATCTTTCCCCAAATTCTTTTTATGTCATTTGTATTGACTCCTTCATTCTTGTTGATACCAATTATTCTCACATTGTTCATCCTGGCATCATCTTGCAGGTAATGGATTATTTTTTCCTGCATTTTCATTGTTTTTAAGAGGTCCTTTCTCATCTTTTCACTAGGTGCTTAAGCATCTTCAAGATCTGAAACTCTGTCATTGCTTTCACTCAAATGGTTTTGTAGACTCTTGATTGATATTTTTAGTTCATCTATATCTCTTTGACTGTGTTTCATGTGTTCTATTTCTCATATTTCCAATCTCAATTTTTTTATCCATGTCTTCTTTAGAGGTAGTTATTAATTCTTTTTATGCAGTGTTTCTTCCAAGTTGAGTTTCCTCTGTATATTTCTGGACTTGTTTCTTTATTTCAGATGGTATGATTTCAAAGAATTCTTTTTTTTCAAAGAATTCTTTTTGCTTTCAGAAATTATTTCTGCTTTGAGTTCCTTATGATCTTTCTGATGTTGTTCCTTTACTTCAGATGCTGTTAATTCATACATCTCAGTTGGAATAGTGATCTCTGCACTTGTTGTGTGTGAGTATAGTTTTTCCACCCAATGTTTCTGGAATTCATTCTTTGTTTCAGATACTATGTATTAAAATATTTCTTTTTTAATTTGGGGAATTACTTCTCATTTTATTTCCTCTATAGCTTTCTGCTGTTGTTCCTTTGCTGCTGTATCTGTTAGTTCATTCATTGCAGCTGAGCTAGTCCTCTGCCCTTACTGGTGGACTCGAGTTATGGGATTGTGTTTTTCCCCTTTTCTTTGTCATTTTGTATAGCACTGACCTTTGACCTTTGGAGTAGAGCTTTGGTGCAGCTATAACCTTAGCTTGTTATGAGATTCAGGTGCCAGTCTATTAAGTTTGAGAATATCCTGGAATGCCTATCCTGGATCTAGCTGTTTTGTTCAGTTCCTTTTTGCTTTAGCTCCTGTGCTTCCCCTCTGTGCATTCCCTGTTCAGTTCAGCACTAACCGAACTGGGATGCAGAGCAAGTGGTGAAAATTCCCCCTCTCTTGGCTGACTTTGGGGCAAGGATCCGGAAAATTGCCATGGTCAGCCCTCCTGTGTCAGGCATGTCACTCTCTAGGTGGGCAGGCTTGGGCTTTTGTGGGTCTTCTGGGCTCACAAAATGAAAGTGGTTGATCTTATTCACTGAGTAGACTGTACTGGGTTGGCCAGCCTGTGGTGGGTCCGGTTCTATAGAACGGAACCTGGGAAGGCTGGCAAACATCCCTCTGGTGCAGCGGGCCTGGAACTCTCACTCACAGGCCAGGCTGTGCTGGGTTTTGGGCCGTGACATGGGACCAGGGATTGCTGAGAAATTTCCCTCTGGCGTGGCTGGCTTGGAGTTCTCACTCCAGGCCGACCTGCACTGGGTCTGGGGCTGTGGGGTGGGATTGGCATTTGCTGGGATATGTTTCTCTGGTGCGGTGGGCCTGGAGCTCTCACTGGGCCACAGGGGATGGAGAGCAGGGAATCCTTGGGAAATGTCTCTTCAGGACGGCGGTCCTGGAGTTCTATACTCACTGAACTTTTATGCCCAGAGTGTCGGAGCATTTCCCACTCGCTCAGCGGGCTTTAGGGCAAGGGATCTGGGGAGGTGCTGGTGAGTGGGTCCTGGGGTTTCAGGCTGGTCACTGGCTTGGAGGGCTTGGGGGCAGCGATCCGGGTAGCATGCGTGGGATGAAGCCAATGGCTCTCCCTCAGACTTACAACATCCTCACTGATCTGGGAAGCCTGGTGAGTCGTGCAAATTCCCACTCACTGGGAGAGTTTGGGGCAGGACCCAGGAGGTCGCTGGAGTCTGGTGCACTGTCTCAGGCTGGTCTCTGGGGGTGGGCACTGTGGACAGGATCGAGGAGGCCACTGGAGATAGTTGCTGTCTCGGGCGGTCTCTGGGACTGGGCAGGCGTGGGCGGGATCGAGGAAGGTGGCTGAGTTGGCTGTGCTGTCTGGGGCCAGTCCCAATGTATATTTTATTTATTTATTTTTATTTTTTATTTTACTTTTTATTAATTTTACTGAGAAACAAATAGCAATGAGACAGTTTCAAAACCGATTAATAAGACAGTTTCAATGATTACTACATTGCATATTATCTTTATAGTGGTTATTCATAGTGCATGATGCAGACATGATATCCTGTCCAAACACTATCAGTACAAATCTTTCTTCTCATTGAATTAACAGAAAGTAGCTGTATTTGTATCCTATTTTGCATATACAGATACAAAATGGGCCCTGATTTGTACCCCTTTTTTGTTTAGTTTTGTCAGAGATGGATATTCCACTGTCATTTAAGTACTGTAGGTGTGTGAATTCAGCAGAAGAATCCAGTATAGTTCATTAGTCCACAATAGTAGTGGTTGTCTGTAGGACTGGCAAAGAATCTACAAACTGGTACAGGGTTTTCTGGGTAATTCTTGAGGGGATTTGACTGAAATTGACAGATACAAAAGTTATATTTCTTGCTTTGTCTTGGTTTTCACCATCCAGCAAAAAAGTATAAAAATGACGTATAAAATGTAGAGCCATATTAATATGCTGAGCTGTAAAAGGCTCAAGTAAATGACTTCTGACCTTGCCATTCACATGGAAAAATTTCTGTGAGATTAAGAATGTAATTAATAGCTCACTTACAATGAAAGAAAAAAGTATTGCTGCTCAGGGACCCAAGCAAAATAATTATGGAGCATGCTGGAGCATGGACCAGTGAGCCGACAGTTGCACATTCATGCCAACTGCATGCTCCATGTGCCAGGACCACTTACAGTGATAATATACATTGTTCATCTTCTTACACTTTGTTATAGGGCACAGCTGACCTCATCTGAGTGTTCTCATTGCCATCGTAGGCTGTTGTGATGCTACACCTGCCTGCTTCCCTCTCAGGGTTTCCTGTGATGGGCTCTTGTTTGTACCTAAATTCTATTTCAAGTAGGTTTTTTATTTCTTATGTTATCTTTTAGGCTTTATCAGCACATAAGCAGACAATGTGGACCTGCTGATGTGTATTCTATGCCTTCATTAAGTATTTCATATTTTATTTTATTAATGTATTATTTTCCTGCAAAGTTCATGTTGTGCAATACAGTAAAAAGTTCCTGATGAAAGAGAGTGACAAGAAAGCCCTGTCACATGGGAAAGAAAGAGAAGCACACGTGCTGTCAGTGTGAGCAAGCCATTGCAGGGACTATGCAGCTGTTACATGTGAAGACTGAGTAGCTTTCTTTAATTGTCTATTTCTAATTATTTGTGAGATTGTATTTAAGACTACATGTTAATATTTTATTATAATCCATAGCATCAATGTCTTCGTCTATTCAATTATCAAATTAAGTCAAGTTTTAATGCTTGCAAATATTGGTTTCTGTCTGTCACACTTATTAGGTACATCAGTTTCTCCAGCATGCAATTTGTATCTGTTGCCAGCAGTTAACCATTGCTTAGACCACTGGTTAAATTTTCATAATAGCAATACAAGAATGCACTACATGTATAGAGGCAGAATTTGACTTTCCTCAGGAAACAGACTGCACATACCCAGGTAGCACAGGGCAGGTACGTGTCCCCACTCCCTGAATGCTTCTTGTTCTTTCCCAAGAGAAAAAAGGATGATGAGAGTGCAGAGCCCGCAGGTGTTCATGGAAGTGTGGTGTCCCAGTTGCATACACTGTTTCTATTCATGTCTGAGTGTACATGTGGGGTCTCATGCACTACCACGTGCAATAGAAGCTTTGAGTAGTAGAGCTGAGTGGAGTGACCACGTGCTCAGATACTGCTGACCCATGAGAACTTCTACTGCTGAAAGGAAAAAAAAAGAGACTAGATTCTGACTAAACACTTGCAGTGAAGCTTACAGGAGATGAACCCAGGGAGTTTAGCTTGTACAGTCAGACACATAGATAGTCACATAGTTTTGCTCATTTCAGAGGCACTGTGCCTCTGAAATTCGCCAGGCCTAATATCCAAGTCAGGAATCCATATGCTTTCTTGTTTGCTTGCCTCTTACTTGGGTTGCAAATTGGATTTCAATCATATTGCTCCTGTCTCATAGCATGCAATGGAATTGCCTGGATTGATAGTTGAGAAAGATGCAAAAAACACATTCTTTTATTTAAATATGGATTGTTAATATGGCTTTTCTTTTCCTTTACTATGATAAACTTCACTTCACGGCAGCCTAGTGCTTGTGTTTCTTGCCTCAAACTGGTGTTGTGTGGAGTAAGCAGTCACTTCTGTTTTATGGTCGTCTCACTAGAAGTTTCTGTCCAACACCTAATCATGGATGAAATGTGCTTTCTGGACCTCACAAGATTATTTGTTTTACAGAAGTTCTTTTGCTCACCTTTTCCCTGCACTTGTGGGTACATCTTTCTAAAAAATCATTTTTTCTATTTTTAGAAGTGTTTTTAATATTTGACTGAGCACAATTTTGTCTCCTGCCTTTGTAACAGGTAGAGATAATAGAATACCACAAAGTACAAAATATATTCCTCTCTAGCCTGCTTTCCAGTGAAAGCAGACAAGGGAGAATAAAGAAATTGAGAGCTAAGGAAAATATATTCATTTCTGCATGATAAATATACTTTTGTCCTGAAACATTTTGCTTTTATATTGGTGTGTCTGTGTAATTTCATTGCAAAACTATGTGAACAGGAAAGAATGGTAAATGAGTTGACCTGCTGATCCAACCATGAGAGAACTGCTAAAATTTTCACTCTCACAAGCTGAATCCTCATGCAGTGGCTTTGCTGCTGATGTGATGAGCTGAGCCAAGGAAACAGAGGATGTGAGGACTCTACAGGCTCAGCACAGGATGTGCGCAGTGGGGTGTGGTTAGTAGATTTGCTGGAGACCTCATTAAGAGGCAAGATACCTAGTTGAGCCCATGCTAAACTAAAAGACTGTGCTATATAAAGCTGAGTAATGGAATCAAAGGTCTAGCTGGAGTTTGAGGATGATCTATATCTCAGATCTATAACAAGAACCTGCAGTGAGGCAATCTGTTAACTTCGATGTGGGTGTTACCTTATTTGTGGTTGTTGACTTGATTACAAGATGCCTGGCAGATGAGTGAAGTTAAGCCAGCCACATGAGTGTGGGTGACACTATTGCTGAGGTTTGCAACCTGTATGGCATAAAAAGGTGAGAAGGAAGAAGTCAGACTGAATTCAGAAAACTCCTTCCTGCATCTGTAGGTCTGAGTTTCACCATTCCCATTTCTTGTGGACAGCAGAATCTAGTTTCTTCATCTTCTAAACTCAGACTCATGCCAGCCACTTTGCAGTGAGTTTTCAGATCCAGACTACCTCCTTGATCCTTTTTGGAGTGAAGAGGCTTCCATCCTCATCAACCATTGGCTTTGCAGTTCATGGATGCACATTATTCCTTCTTGGATCTTGTAATCCTATATATTAGTTCCATTCCTCAAAAGCACACTAATATAATAGACTAGAAACAAATGCTATAGACATAGGGCTTGAAAAATTTGAATGAAGGGAATAATTTTCATTCCCAATGGGAATAAAAAATAAGGTACATTTCCTATGGAATGAGCGTGGGTGCTTCCTGGTTGGCTCAAGGAGATGAGGGACACCATTTCAAAGATCTTTCTAGCAAGGGTATAAGATAAATATTAGATGTAGAAGATATAAGTAGATAATATGCATTATTTAAAGTAGCTTAAGCACTAATCTAGGGATGAGTATAAAGACCCAAAACCACTATGTTAAACTGCTTATAGTAGAAGGCTCAGTTTACAGATGATTAACTGAGGACTTGCTGGTAAAAATTAATGAAAGACTAAGAATTAAAACCAAAGATGATTCTGCCCTTGGAGCAGTAGGAAGTGCCCCAGGCTGAGACAGTCTCAATCCTCACATATCAAATAGATTTCAAAGCAACTAAATGTTTTGTGATGAGATAGCATAGACATTGAGGGGTAAAGAAGAGATTTACTGTTGTGTCTTTAAGAATTATGAAACAGACATCATATTTAACTCCATTTTCCCCTACAAAACAAACTGGTCATCAACTCTTTCTTTTCTTTCAAATTTTCCTAATGATGACTACCATTCATCTGTAATTCATTTAAAATTCTTTCTCTAATTTATTTGGTGCAGGGTATTGCTAGGTAGCTCATTGCATAGCGATGCTCCTGTCTCAGCCTCACCAGGGCTGGAATTACAGGTGTGCATTAAGCTCCAGGTTTGGGTGGCCGGCTTGGCAGGGGGCTCACACAGCCTTTAGTACTGCAGATCAAACCCTGGTCCTTGTGCTTGCCAGACAGGTGCTGAGACCACTGAGCTGTCTCCCTGGCCCTTCCTCTGCAATGCTTTATTTATTTATTTATTTATTTTTTTGTCTTTTTTTTTTTCTTTTTTCTTTTTTTTTTTTTTGAGACAGGGTCTTGCTATGCAGCTCAGCTCACTTTGTAGCTCAGGCTGGTCTCGAACTCACAACAATCCTCCTGCCTTAGCCTCCCGAGTGCTGGGATTATAGGCATGCGCCACCACGCCCGGCTCTCTGCAATGCTTTAGACACTTTCTTAGCAAGGATTTTCGTCAAATAACTGCTTTTTCAAATGACTTCTTTCTCATCTCAGTATTTCTAATTCAACCTCACTGCACTAAGAGCGCTGTCTGAAAGCTAAATAGAGCTGTGATACTATTGCACACTAAACATGTGTTAGAGGTTTTCTGCACAATAAAAGTGAGCTGTACGCTCATCCTGAGATGTGTCTCCCAACCTGCTTCCCCCGCCCTTGGAAGCCTCTCCACCAACTCTGGTCCTGTGATGTCTTCACTGTCCATCAACGTCCGGGAAGCTTTGCGTCTTCTTAGCCCTCTGTTTCAGACCTTTGGGATCACTTTTCCATCCTAGAATAAGAATGCAAAAGCGTCTTCTCAAGAAAGAAGCCTAGGATCAGGGGAGGGAGGTGGCTTTTCTATTCTCTGTATCTCCTGGTGAGGCAAAATACTTGTTTTGCTTATTCAATTTATTGACTCAGATTTTTTGTGTCAGTGAGTTTTATTTTATTTATTTATTCCTAACTTTTGAAAAGCTAAATATCATTCCAAACTCTAAGAAAATGCATTTCAAATGCATCACCTTTTCAGTGAAGGGAGCATTGAATGTTTTACCCAGCTTCTTACACTTAAAACTCTGAGCTTTTTTTTTTTTTTATTCATACCCACTTGAAACAAATTCTTTTTCAAAATGTATAGTCTGTGAGACCCAGGAGAGAGTATTTCTTAGCATCTGAATTCCCCGCACTCCAGTTAGAATGTGAATTCCAGTGAAGTAAAAAGTTATTTAAATAGACAAAAAGTAAAAACAGGACTATCAAAGTTATTGGGTTGCTCAGTAATTTGGGGGCGAGAATCTTGTGGAAGCAGGTGTATGTGATGAGCACTAGCAGGCTCTAATGAAAAGAGTGACCTCTAAACCCACGTGTGTGTTAAAATATACACAACAAACCCTATTTCATGCAGTGTATGAAGCAAGTATTTCAGAAAAGAGATAAAGCAAATGTTCTCCCACAGGCAAGATTTTCATCCCAGCTGCCTGGATGGGCAGTCTCAATTTTATTTTCACAGAATCTATTGCTTTCACTTTTCCTGGGAAGTCATAGCTGAGTCCTGAGAGAGCAGAAAGAGTCATTAACTGAGCCCTAGAGCAGAGAACTGGACTGGCTTGCTAGGTCCCTTCCCAGGTGAGGTCCCCAGGGACTGCACCTTACTGTCCTCTCCAAGCATCCTTGGGGACAGAGAGCTGCAAATGCCAGGAGAAGGCTCTCCTCAGATGCACTGGCACAGGGCACAGACAAGCAAGGCAGAGCTGGGGCACCCAGAGACATCTGACGGCAAGGACACCTCACTGCTGGCACCGTGGCTGACTCTTTGGATGCTATTAAAGGTAAATAATTTAAAACCAAGCTTGAGTGATACTCCCTGAAGTTACTACGCAGCCATGTGCAGCATCTTGCTCTGTAATATTGCACTTGACCTTCTTGGATTTGAGTAACTATAAAGTTTACCTATTATAATTAACAATAAATAAGGAACAATAGAAACGGTGAAGTGATTAAAGGCTCATCCTTGCACTTTCTACATCACTGAGTTCTAGTTACCTCTTGTTATTAGTTACATTACTGGAAGAACAGTGGATGACACCGGCTTTCAAAGCCTTGGATGCGACAGAAACTTTGTACTTTCCACATGCAATTGAAATTCAATCCACACAACTTAATGTAAATTGATGGACTGGAAGCCAGGAATCCCTCAGGATGGAGCAGAAGGATGGTGATCAAGCTTGAAGCAAGGATGACCTGAGTACCTCCAAGAGGACCCTGGTCACAAGCACCCAGCCTAGCACTGTCACTGAAGACATGACTCCTCCAATCCAGAAAGGACTCAGTGACTTCGTGCCCAAGAAGATCTTTGCCTTGCTTCTGAGAGCCACCTGTATCCTTCAACCTGCAGGGACTTCCTGACCCTAGGCTCTCCCTGAGCCAGGGATTAGGCAGAAAGAATAGAAGTTAGAAGAAAATAAAAAAGGTACTAACTTCATCAAAGGTTAAAATCCTGGACCTAGAATCATTTAACTTTACTTGGACCCAAAGTAGCAAATAAGATCAACAGGTGAGGGTTCTCCATAAAAGTTTCTCCACACCCCAATACAATCCTGTCTTCAGAATTTTCTGAAACTTTACAATTTCTTATGCGAGGGAGACTGTATGATATTTGCACATGTGGGTCTAGTTTATTGCACTTATGAGTATATCTTCAACTGGCATCCAGTTAAATATGGAGTCTTCAAGTTTATCATTCTTTATAACTGAATACTACGCCATTATATAACCACTAAGAAATCAATATGCAATGTATTAATTATTGAATCTGTTCTACTAATCTGATTTGAAACTGTCTCATTTTTATTTGTTCTTCAATACAATTATGGCAAAAATAAAAAATTGAAAAAAAGAAAAACAATTACTTTTGAAACAGGAAATTAAAAAAAGAAAAACAGAAACTTGAGGCCTGACAACACTGTCACTTTATCGCTCAGTGCCTGCCGGATGCACTGACCCATGTCCACCCCTGAGCTGCGAGCTGTGCTGCGGGACGCATCCTGCTCTTCTAGGAGATGTCTCCCTCTGATGGTGGGGCCAGTCCCGCCAGCCCACTGCTGCCTGTGGGGGGATGCTGGGAAGCAGGCCTGGCTGGGCTGCATGGGCTTCAAAGATCAAGGGCTCTGAGCAAACCCTTTACCTCTGGAAGGGAGCAGTGCCCGCATGTGACTCATCGCAGGGAGCCTGGGAGACTAAGCACATTCTTCACATCCTTCATACACCCTGGGCCTCCCAACCCTCATCAGGACGTCTTCTGGAGCTCTGAAAACCATGTACAGGTATATGTATGTGTCCATAGAAAGAAATGAGACATCTCTCATCTGAGGATGTGTGGAAACTAGATTTGCCTCACATTTCTTGTGTTTTTGCTTTGAAATCAGTTTCGGTTATGCGAACAGAATATAGGATTTATCAGACAGATTTGTTGAGAGACATGAATTGTTTATCAAGATATCTGGGGCTTCAGCAGTCAGCCAAGTGGGAAAACAGGACTAGACCTGGATTCACACTGCCACTCAAGAGCCTTGAACAAGGTAATAAGATGAGGGGGCTCTTTCCAGTGTGAGCATCTCATAAACAAATGAAGTCCAGCTCCCAGAAACATCCAAGGAAGTCCTGCAGAAGCATGGAGGAGCTAGGAAGAAGCCAGTGGGAAAGCCACACAGGGCGGTCAGGAGTGCTGCTGACAACCTGGGGAGTCACAGGCAGGCACTGGTGAAGTGTGAGTGACACGCTGAGGAGAATGGCAGGAAAACTAAGTGCAGTGGGAATAAACTTGTGCATGCATTTAAGATGATCAAGTTCGTGCAGGTGTGGATGCAAGCGCTGCCTGTTCTGAGAACATACGTGAGAGATTCACGGGCTTATCATTCCTAGGGAGGATACGAAGAAGACACGACATGGATTTAAAAGCTACCACCTCCAAGACGACTGTCTGTAGCTAACCAGCAAAGTACATTTGCCATTTTAATATACACAAGGGAGAGAAGGGTGAAAAAAAGTCAATCAGATTAAAAAAAACTAGAAAAGATGTGACATTTAAATGTATAATATGATCATTAGCTAAATCCAAGATTATCAAAACAAATAATTAAACAAATAAAAAATTAGCTTTAAAAGACAATATTAGGAGATAATAGTATAATATCAATGTTAAATGTCCCAAATGTGGCCATTGTAATGTAGATATTTTAGGCTTCCTCATCCTTAAGGGACACATATGGAAGTATTTAGAAATGAAATTGTATTATGCCTACAGATAATTCTCAAATGTGTCAGCAAAAAATGACAAAAATGTACATACAGAAAGTAAAAAGGGCACAGCAGCGAAATGCTAAAAGGTGCTGGATCCACAAGAAAAAAAGTAATAGATGTCCATTGTACTATCCTTGCAGCACTTTGTAACCTTCACATTTATGTGTATTAAATATTGTGAAAAAATTCAATGGTTGATTTGGAAAGATAAGTTTCTGGCTTTTATTTCACATACACACACAAAGAAAACTTCAAGAAAAGCACCAGGCTGAGCACAGGCCTGTTGGGCGTGTTCAGATAGAGAATAAATCCAGCCCGCAGCTTTCTCATGCAGATGGCAAGGTGTGGAAGTTTGGTGCGAAGCGCAGATGCTTCTGGCAGACTCAGAACTTCATAATTCCATGCATTTTCCTGTGAGAGATGCCTCGAAATGCAGCAGACAAAGAGGTGGCTGGGCTAGAGAACAAAGAAAAGACAGCAAGGCAGTTGCGTGTCCATGCGGCACCAGTGGCACTAGCCCTGGGAGAGAGAAGCACAAAAAGAGAAGTGCAAATGGAAAAGCGTGAACCCAGCTGACTTTTTCTAAATGGAGTAGGCGAAGCCCAAAACAGAAAGAGAAGCCAGTGCCTCAGAGCAGCTCTGTGGAGGAGGTCACTGGAGTTTACTAGCCCTCTTGAGACTCCTAGTGTTTCAGCTTTCTGGGAAAAAAAATAAGAGCCACTTCAGTTCTTAAATCAAAAGGGGTGAGTCCTGCCTTATGTGGGCAGAAGTTTGGAGAAGCAGCCATTGTACGGCTCCTTGGCCAGGGCTCTGAAATGCCATCATCCAGAAAAGAATCAGGCAATTCCTGTACATTTCTGATGGATACAGGACAAAACAAGAAGAAGGCTGATGTTTGATATTTAATTTCTTTGAGCTTTATAGTTGGAGCCTGAAACCTTGTTTATAATTAGACTTATAAGGGTGATGGGAATTAATATGAAGAATTATAATTATCCTTTAGTAAATGTTAAAAGTAGTGCCCCTTTTTACAGTTCGGATATGTTTGTCACATTAATCAATCTTTGTTTAACTCTTTTGCTTAACCTGGTAAACCACAATAGACAAATAGATTCAGTCAGATTTGGAGCAGAAATTAGAATACAGCATAAATCCTCAATCTCTGAGTAAGCAAGTGTCCTGATCTGACCAAGATAAAGACATCAGGGGAAAGTGGGAAGGTGCACTGCTAGCTCAGGGCGATGTCAACATTGGAGGTGGTTAGATCAAGAGCTCTTTTTTTTTTTTTTTTTTAAATATCCCTTTCAATACAAAAGGATTTTAGCACTGAAAGGAAGACTCATCAGCTTACTGCACCAGCTCTCTTTTGCATGGCTGATAAATCACAAGTACCTGGGCCTACCCGGAAGCTTCTAGTACAGCTCTTTAACCAACAGAGCCTGGGTAGTCACCTCCCCAAGACCCTCACTGTCCTTGTGACTTGGAATCCCAGCCTGCACAGACACTGAGGTAGCTGAAGTTCAAGTCTGCTTAGGATCAGGAAGCTAGCAAAGTTCACATGAATGTAGTGATGAGTTTCACCTCAGAATATCTTATTCATTCATTAGACCTGAACAAGGAAGTTGAACTGCTACCTGCTTAGTCTAACTAAATAAATAGATAAATGATAAAAATAATAAGTTAATATGTCCTGTGCTTAGGGCAGGCAAGATAGTTCAGCAGACTAAAGTGCCTGCTTAGTTAGAGCACAATGGATGGGGTTCAATCCCCTGAGCGCTGTGCCAGCCCTATTCCTGGGGCACACTGAGCTAGCGATTGAGACTGGGCATGATGGTGCATGCCTGTAATCCAAGCACTTTGGAGGCTGAGAACAAGAGAATCACTATGAGTCTGATCTATGTAGTGAGACCCTGTAGACCTTGTACTAAATACATAAAAAATCCATGGATAAATATGTCCTATGTTTCAAATTCAAAGAAGATAGCCAATAGCAAAATAACTCAACAGTCCTTCCTGATTGTCCAGCAGCCTGAATCTTAACATCCTTGACTCTTTTTACTTCTAGACAGGTTGGGTGACCTTGCTGTGATCCAGAGGTGTCCAAACACTTCTCGTGGCCTTGGCCTTTGGCTCAGATTATGCTTCATCAGCCTGGTAATGAGGTCAGAGAATATGACTTCAATCTGTGATATCTGATACTTTGTTTTGCAGGCCTCCTGGTATGTGTGTGTTTCCAAGAGTCTTGCTGGCATTTCAGACCTAGTCTGCTGACCTGAAGATGAGCCCTGTGTGAGGCTGGCTTAGTCTTTGTCGTGCATTTCAGCAGTCAGTCAATATGAAGCTTACTTTGCTTCCATCTGCACTCCTTGCTTTGTAGCAGAAGAGAAACATGTATTTGCATGATTGGCGGGTTTTGGAGAAGAAACCCATGGCACTCCTTGTTAATTTTCTTTTGGACCAACTTGGTGCAAAGAATGCTTTTCCAATGGTGTCCACATGGCGTTAGCTCCTTTGTTTGTAGGCCCTGCGGCTGGGCTAGGGGGCAGGAAGTGGGGTGCTCCCAGCACTCCCTGTAAGGCGCCTTGTCAGCCTCAGAGCTTAGATTACCAGCTATGACGACCACATTTCTATTTCTGTTTCTGATTTGCATGTGTGTCTTTGGTTTTAAGTTAGTTTTAAACTCAAGAGGAAAAGATGAATATTTTGACCTTCCAAGACCTCCATGAATGAACAACAGTGGCTATTTCTGGTTCTCTGCATCTCTAACACTCTCAACAAAGCCTCGTAATCGGTGGAGCAGTTGGAGTTAAGAGCACCGGTTGTGGAGTCTGGGTGATGTCAACAGGAGGAGAAAGCCTGCTGCTCTTTAGCTGGATGTTTCTTCAGATTTGAATGGCCTGAAATGACTGCATAACTTTCTAAATAGAGGAAAGAAATACTGCAGTGCAAAAGTGGAGAAGCCCCCATTGTCTCTGCATGGTGTCACTGGTCAGGTGATGTTGTGACAGATATTTGAACTTGGGCATTGCTACTTTACCCTCGGAAATGGAAGCCTCCAGGAGAAGGCGTGTCAGGAGGCATGTTTGCATGTGTTCACGCTCAGCACTCCAGAATTTCCAGGAATGGTTACTGGCAGTGTTTTCCCTTTTTTCTTTTCCATTTGCTTGTCTTGAGACAGGATCTCCTTATAGAGGGCAGTGGCATCTCTTTGGAAAAGGTACATGGGACACGAATGTTCCTTTAACCTGCCAGGCTGCCTCTGGGAGGCTCCATATAATTCTCCCTCTTGGTAGCCACACCTTGGCATCTGAGCCCTCAGAGCCTGGAATGGCTTATAAGACTCGGTTCCATAAGGACTGTGCCTGTCACCTTGACTACTTTCATGAGATGCTGTCCTGGGAGATGCCCATTGTCTAGTTATGAGTTATCCCCATGGAAAGATGCACTGCCAATTGTAGGAGGCCTACTCAGCACCATGCAAGAGGTGCTGAAGCAGACGCTGCCCAAGCTCCATCTGAAGCACAAAGTCATGGCCGAGCTGGCAACTTGATAACACAATATGAGAAAAAACATACTCATTATATTCATGGCCAGAGCTGTCATAAGAAAGCACCACACCGTGGGTGCCTTAAACAACACAAAATTAGTTTTACATTGTTCTGGAACATGGAGAGCCAAGATGAAGGGCTTCTGAGAACTGGGCTCTTCCTTGATGCCTGTTGCTGCTCAGCTGCAGGATAACAGCTTGCTGGCTGCCTCTGCTTGTGGCTGTGCCTTTGGGTGCAAGAGCTACTAATGTCCCTTCCTCCTCTTATAGGACAGGAGTCCTGTTGCACTGCTGGGTGGCGACTCTAACGTCTTGTCATAACTTACTCTTCACTTTCTGGTCCTATCCCAAATACATTTAAATTCTGAGGTGCGAGGGGCTTAGGGGCTTATCATTTTTATGTATTTGGTACAGGCTGTCTTTATGCATATCGGATTCATAGTCATCCTCCTGTTTTCAGCCTCCCTGGTACTAAGATTACAGGTGAGTGCCACGGAGCAATGCAGCATGTGGTGCTGGGGATTGAACCCGGTCCCTGAGCTTGCCTAAGCAGGTGCTTAGTCCACTGAGCTACCTCGCCAGCCATAGAGGCTTATCTTTAGCATACAGATTTTTACACTTTAAAAATATTTTATTATATATTGGGCCAGAGAGATAGCTCAGTAGACGAAAGAGCCTGCTTAGGCAAGCTTAGGCAAGCACAGGGAGAGGGGTTTGATCCCTGGCACCATGTGTTGTACCAGCCCACTCTCTGGCTGCTATGCTGAGCTGGCCAGAACCAGGCATGGAGTCACAAACCTATAATCCCAGCACTGGGGAGGATGAAAATAGGAGGAGCACAATGAGTCCGAGCTGTGTAGTGAGACCCTGTAACAACCAAGCACATTTAAAAAATTCTTTTTTACACTGTCAATTTGATTTTTTCTCTTGCTACACTTTCTCAGTACATAACAATTACATTCTTTGTGGGGAGTCAATATATGAGTACAACACACCTTGATTTTGGAGTGACATAAGTCAGATCACAATAGATACTTTATGTTGTGAGCTCTAGATGAACAGAAACTGAGGTAAAAATTCCTCACTATTTTAAGCTTAAAATTATGACAGTGCATGTCCTTCAGAAATAGTGAACTTGGAAAGTTGATGGTGTTTGTATTTGATGAAATAGAGAAATCTTCCAATGAGCTGCTGCCGCCTTGCCTCATTTGATTAAAGCAGGAACTTCCTGCTTCTCTTCTTTTTTTAGATTTGGAAGGAATATTCTTTTTTGTTTTTTTGTTTGTTTTTAATTTACTTATTTGTATTTTAACTTGAAGAGTGCAAAATAGAAGCAAAAAGAAATAGAAAAATTTGACATAAATAGGGTAACATGCAACAATACATATGTTACAGATTTCAAAACAGGTATGGCTAATTATATATATATAATATATATATAATATATATTATATATATATTATGTATATATATATATAATTTTTTTAATAAAACGATCCAACACAGATCAGCAGTCCACAATTGAAGTGGGTTATCCACAGAAGTCACTGACTTGAACCATTCACAACTCAGTACATTAATATGACTTTATATGCCTCCATTTTTATACTTTTCAGCTGGATGGTTAAGACTGAGTTAAAGCAAGACCTATATAATAAGAAATGTAGCTTTTGTATCAGATAAGGTCAGTCAGGTACCCTTAGGGTTTATCCTGTAACCCTATACCAGACTTTGTAGATCCCTTGTCGCTGTCAGCCTTGTGGATGGGTCACAGCTATTGCTTGAGCAATTTGCTCTCTATGGAAGCCTGAGAGAAAGTTTTCTCTCCATGTGACTCTCCTTAGGCACACTGTACATCATCGATTGCATTCCTCTGTGGCCTCATAATCTCCTTTTTTTTTTTTTTTTTTTTTTTTTTTTTTTTTTTTTTTTT
>PVKA01001651.1:0-24869 GCA_004027165.1 Ctenomys sociabilis | reverse complement strand
CTACCTTTGATAGCTTTGTGGCAATTAAGGAGACTTTATAGGGCAGATTATTGAATTCAATATTTTCAAAAAGTTAGGGATTGAACCTCATTATGGGATATCTACATCATTGCGCATTTAACATTTAACATTTAATTGACATTTATTTACCATTATGATCCACCTATTATTATTTTAATTATTATTATTATTTTCATTATTATTGTATGTGTTTAGGACCGGGTCTACAGTGTCTCACTACTGGAGGATTTGTAGTGATCCTCCTGCTTTCACCCTCCCAAGCACTGGGATTACAGGTGCACTCCACATGCCCAGTCTCAGTCACAGTCTCGGCACGCCCCGGGAGTGGGGCTGGCATAGCATGCCAGGGATTAATCCCCAGTACTTGTGCCTGAGCTATCTGGCTGGTCCATAACCTTATTATTAACCAAATCACTGATGTTCACAAAAAGAAGTTATATAATATTGCATGATAGAATTTCTTCAGAGAGTGACTTATCTTGATGACATATTTATTGCATTTCATTACAAATGTATTAGAATTCTAAAACCTATTATCTGTCTGTCTCCTGAAGTCCTAGTGCAGAATTTTTCATAATACGAATTTGTTCATACATTTGCTCTTTTCTCTCCTTACTAACATGGCCATTATACTGTGGGTCTTTCATGTAGGGTTACATTTAATCTTGTAAACAGGTACAAAAATGTTTAGCAATTCCAAAGTATCAACTTGGCTTGGCTTAGCTTCACTTTGCTGTCCACAGTGAAAATTGTAGTGCATTGGTACCTTCAGGTCAACTTGTTGCACCCAGATGAACTGAACTTGCATGGTGCTGGACGTTGGAGGCACCCCTGAGGATTGCTGCCTGCAGCGTATGAGGCAGAACTGGAAAACTATGGAAGGTGTTACAAGCTGCTGGTTCTTATGGGATGTTCTGCTGGAGGGCCTTGTCATGCTGGCTTTCCTGATGAACTTGGCGGTTTCTGTCAGAGGGGAAGCTCAGGACCGTGTCAGAGAAAATGGCTAGAATTCACTTTGGGGTAGCTCTGTTCCTCATCTTGTGCATCATTCTTGGCCCTGGAGGAAAGATGGTGCACTGCTCAGCCTCATGGAGAAGCTTGTTGTTTTGGCTTTCCTGATGGGAACTCAGTTTCTACATCCCTGGAGGATATTGGAACCTCACTGCTGCTGGGGTGCTGTGGCACTTTTGGGGGGGCTCTGGTGCTCACCTTGAGTGTTGCTTCCTGGCTCCAGTGCAGACCCCTCAGCCTGCTAGCACAAGTCCTTCATTCCACTGGCATGGACTTCCTGGCTTCCACCACTGGCCTCTCAGCCTTCCCAGTGCAGATCAATGAAGCAGGCCTGCATGAGATCCTGGGATCTGGACCTCCAGTTGATCTCTGGCCAGGATTGTTATGGGCTCTAAGTTTTCAGCTGGAGTCCTGTAAGATATTAGGATCCAGGCCCTCAGCTGGATTGTTTGGTCTTTAGTGTGTGGAAAGATTTCCTACACCCTTTGCACATGATTCTTTGGATGATTAATTACAAAATAATCTTATAAAATGTGTCTTGTATTATATTGCTCCCCTTACAAAAACCACAAACCACAAGAGAACCATTCATTGTGCCGCTTCACTTTTCTTTCCTTAAGCACAGGCCAGTGCTACAACTAATGTGCTAGAAATTTTCTCATCATAGCTACCAAAATGCAGTCCCAAAATCCACTTAGCAAATGAATAGCAGTCTAATTTTAGCAAATTCATAAAGAAATCAAATATATTATATTTACATTTCTATATGGCCATGCATCTGTGTATATATTATTTTCATGTCTATCAACATATATTTTGTTTATATTTATCTATATATTTATGTATGTACAGGGGATGATAGAGAACTATAGTTAATGGGTGTTTTTTCATATTTTTGGGAAAGGTCTACAGGGTGTGCAGGGCCTCACTATTAGACTGAACTTGTGATGACCTGCCTGTTTACAGCCTCCTAAGAGCTGGAATTATAGGCGCGTGCCATCATGCCCAGTCCCAATTGTCATCTCAGCAGGCCACAAGGATGGAGACAGAACAGCAGGCCTGAGAATCAAACCCTTGGCTTTTGTGCCTGCTTGAAGGCACTTTAATCTGTTGAGCTATTTGGCCGGTGCTTATAGTTAATGTTTAAATAAATATTTAATGCAATAAAAGACACTTTGCCTCAAAGTACTCCTTGCTTCAAGCACTATTACTGCATCATTTTTGACACTTTCCGCAGCAGTTCATAAGTCATCCTTTCCATCTTTGGGAAGTGTGATCATGCATGGCAGATGATAATTCCAAGTGTCACCCAGGGAGAAGCTCTGTTCACTGGGTGTGGCGCCATGCAACTTCCAGTCCCTTCGCAGAGTCACTGTGACCACAAAAGGTAAATGTTTTGAATCAATTCCAGACGTTCAGGCAGCCAGGATAGTGCCACCAAAGCCATTCATAGAAGAAGACACCAGAGCTTTTTCAAATAGTCGCCAGAGCAGTGGGCAGGACCTGTTGGAGGCAAAGAGGATTATTCTGGGGAGGATTAAAATGGCATCGAGTCTTTTGCTGTAACAAATCTCCCCTCGTTTCTACTGTACTGTGCATGTGCTTATCCCTCTGCTTCCCCAGTTTGCACGTTGTTCTGGTTGTACTTTTTTTTTTTTTTTCAGACAGTCTCTGTGCATATTTGAAGGGTTACAGAACACAAAGGAGTCTGTACCTCGGCAGCCTCAGCTCATGGAGGGACCCTCTTGCTGCAGCTGGGGTGAGGAGGCTGTTGTGGGGCTGCTGTGAGCTGAAAATAGAGGTGCTGATGACCCTATTATAGTGTTTGCCTCTTGAGCAGAGGATTACAGTGTAAAACAACAGCAGCATTTTCCTAAATTACATGTTTTCATAGTATTTGTATAAAGCAGTATTCAACAAAGACTGTCTATTGTCTAAGCTCCTCCAAAATTTCACTGCACTTTTTCAATGTTTCTAGGCTTCTTTTCGCTTGCAACATATAACATTGCATTTGGATGATTCCTGGTGCTCTGAGCGGTGGGCAAAGTGACAAGCAGCGGCCTGGACGTCAGTGCGGGACAGAAAGCACCACGCAGCCCCGCTGATTCGATTTTATGAGAAAAAATCTTTTGGTTCAGCTTTTTTCCCTTCAAAATTAAAATTTGGTACACTTATATCCCATGAAGATAATAGATTTTCATTCTATCTAGAGTGAAAAAGTAGAGGCAATGGGAAAAGCAACAGGGTTTGGATTAATACGAGCTGACAACTTGACCAAACTAGAGGTGGCAGAGGCCTGCTGGCTCCGGGCGCAGCGGCAGCGACAGGCAATCAGAGATCAGAGCGGACGACGCAAGGGAGGCCCCTCCGCAGCTCGTACGCAGCACAGTGCGGCAGAGGCGAGTAAACGCCGATGCACGGCTTCTAAAATGCAGGCGAGCCAAGAAGAGGGGGCGAGAAGGAGCGAGAGTGAGAGAGCAGATTCTGACTGGAAAATCCTAGTTTGAAGGAAATTAAGAACATTCCTCTCATCCCCCAACAAAATAGGAAGAATGAAGTGAATCATATCAGTTAACAACAAATTTATTTTATTTATTTATTTTTAAATTTATTTTGTTGTTACAGGGCCTCACTAAGCAGCTCAGACTCCTAGAGTTACTCCTGTTTTCAGCCTCCTCAGTGCTGAGATTACAGGTGTGCAACACTGCCAGGCTCTGTAGCCCGCTGAGCCCACCTTGGGGGCGTGGCTGGCATGGCCTGTGGTGCCAGGGGTCAAACCATGCCTAAGCCATCTCTCTGGCCCCCACAAGAAATTTAAACATTTAAATTGAGATCATAAGGTTCAAACAAGCGTTAGACGTCATCTTGCCTGTCAGATAGCATCACTTGCTTTCTTAAACACGTGAGGATTAGGGATTTTCCTCTTAACTTTCGCTTTCCATCTTTCTGCCTCAAAATAAATAAAATAGAAAATATGTGTATGTAAACAACTTGATTGTTAATATGTTTACTTAACTGCTGCACTGTTTTCTTTCTATAGACAGCAATATGTGGTACTGAAACTAATATGTAATCTCTTCTATAAATTCAAATCTTTAGCAAGCTGATGTTATTTCTGCATAACATAATCTGGTCCACAACGTCTGAGGTAGAGCCTTAGAGATGTGCACGTTTCCATAAATAATGAACGATGTCACCCACAAGTTGCTTAGCAGCCTGTTTTCCAACCAATTCACATGTTTACCTGTTCACATAGATACATCATATCAACATACTGCACACTCAAATGTCAACTTAATGTGATATATTTAAATGAGCGTTAAGTAATGTTTTTATTTTATTTTATTTTATTTTCACTTAATTTTATTGAGAAAGAAATAGCAATGAGGCAGCTTCAAAACAGGTTAGTAGGACAGTTACAATAATTAATGTATTGCATGTTGTTGTCTTCATAGCAGTCATTCATAGTATTAGATGCAGACATGATATTTGTCTCAACACTATTAGTACAAATTTTTATTCTCATTGACCAGAGAAAGTAGCTGTATATCTATCCTATTTTATATATGCATATATATATATAAATATATAAATATATTTATATATTTTTATATATTTTTATATATTTATATACAATGGCCCTTCATCCATATCCCGTTTTTGTTTAGTTTTGAAAGGGATGGGTATTCCATTGCCATTCAAATCTACAAACTGCTGTACATGGTTTCAGGGCAAATCCTGAGGAGATCTGACTGACCTTGTCAGATACAAAATGTATATTTCTTGTTATATAGGTCTTGCTTTATCTTGGTCTTAACCATCCAGCAGAAAAGTATAGAAATAAAGCTTAAAAAGTAAATATATTAACATGCTGAGCTGTGAAAGGCTCAAGTCAACAACTGACATTGCCAGTTCTGTGGATAACCCACTACTATTATAGACTACTGGAGTATATTGGATTAATTTGCTGAATTCACGCAATACAATATTTAAATAATTTTTTAAAATCATTTATTAATCATGTATGCATTTGGTGCAGGGTCTCGCTATGCAGCTCAGACTCACAGTGATCCTCCCGTGTCAGCCTCCCCAGCACGGGCACTACAGGCCTGCACCACCATGCCCAGCTTCAGTGGTCAGCACAGCCCAACAGGGCTGGCTCAGCATGCTGTACCAGGGATCAACGCCAGGTCCTTGCACTTGCCAGGCAGTGCTGAGACTGCTGAGCTAGCCCCCTGGCCCTGTTGAATAATCTTTATGAATATTGCCATCATATTAACATTGAAATTAGGGAGGGAAAATGGAAGCTGAAGCTAAGACTTGTAGATGGCATTTTTGATGTACTATATGGTCACCTGAACTGAAATATGAGGAATAATTTTCAAATCACAGATTCAAGTCTGCCATGTACACAAAGTAGAAGACAGAAAATTCTGAGATACTACTGTAGTGGATGTGCATGTCAAAAGCAGTCCACCAGCATACGCCACCATTTCAAGCTTTAAGACTTTGAAGCAGCTGTTTCCGAACATTCATTCGTTCATACTTGAAGTGTAATGAAATGAAAGCATAGAACATTTATTCAAATCTGCAAAAATGAAAGTGGGGAAAACACATTTAAATAAATCTGCTTAAATTTATTTCTCTAAATGTGCATTATGAGATTACAGAATTTCGAAATTTCAGTCCAACTCAGTTTATGAATTATGTGCCTTAAAAACCCATTTTATTTCTCCACAGTTGCTTTTATATTTTTAATTAAAACTTATTATTTAGCAACTTTATTCCTCTCATCATCTGACTGGAGTCTCAATCAGTTATAAGTGTTTCCAATGCCTAACGCATTATTTTCAGAGAATACAGTTCAGGCATTTTTCACGGTAGTGAAAAGAATATGCCTCAATTTTTCAGTAAAATTTTAAAAGTGAAGATCCAAAGACATTTCTTTGAATCATGATGGTGACATCAGTATAAAAAGCTTCAGAAGGTTTTAATACACATTCAGATATAGACATTCCTATTAAACAAAAGTGTTGAGTCTCTCTTATGTTCTAGGAATGATCAGCCTGAAAAAAGAGACAAAAGATAAAAAACAGCATGGGTCTCCGCCCCTCTGGAGCTTTGGAGCTTTCTTAATAAAAGAAATGAGACCTAAGCTCAAGGCTGGTAAGATGGGGATATATATATATATATATATATATATATATATATATATATATATATATATATATATATATATATATTATAGTACTGTGGAAATGAATGTTAGATTGAGGGAAATATCCCTAGAAAATCCGGTATATTTCCACAAATATGTTGGCTTGGATGATTTAGTGTAACCGTTCTTTAGAAAATAACTGAAATGCTGCATGAATTATAAACATGTTCTTAAAGACTTAGAAAACACGGAGCTATTGACAGAAGTCATCTGAAAGAATTTGCAGCCCAGTAATAGAGAGTGATAAACAGGACACTTGCTGCTTTGTCTTGATGGCTTGCCGAACTGGGATGATGGTGGCGCTCACTTTGGACTGTTCCTCCTGTTTTGGGAGGAACCTCATCTGGAATGTTCACGTCTTGGCGAGGTTCAAGGCTGGGTCTTGGGGTAACTAACCTCCTGCCACTAACTCAAAAAAGCAAAGGAGGCTTTGCTATGGAGAAAAGAAAAGGCTGAAAAAGTGAGCTGGAGGTAAGAGTTTTATTTCTGTTCTTTTTCAAAGAAGAAACTTTTCATGTGACTCCTGGGGAAAGGAACCACAGGGCATTCTAGTATGGTGTTTGTTTTTGATTATTATTGGCATTATATTTTATGCCTGCAATACATAATAGTTCTAATCACCTTTGTGATTCAGTATGTATACATGCCACAGCTTGATAATTTTTCTTACTTTCTTCCCTTCCCCAGGAAGGGAAAGAAAAAAAATCTTCCTGGCTCCTCTCACCTTGCTTCTGCTTGGCTTCATAATTATTTTTATTCTGGTTTTCTTATATAAGAAAAACACGTGATTAAGCGTCCTTGTCTCATTTATTTCACTTAGCACTGCAGTCTCACAGCCCATGCATTTCTTATGAATGACTCAATTTTGTGAGTCTTTCTGGCCAAAGGCTACTCCACTGTGTACACACACATTTTCTTTCTGTACTAATATGTTGATGGGCACTTAGGATACTCCATAAAATTTAGCTGTCACGAATTGAGCTTCTACAAACTTAGGTAATATGATGACTGTAAGTCTTTCCGAAAGATACCCAGATGAGGTATCACTAACTCAAATAGAATTTTAGTTTTGAGTTTATTGAGAAACTACACGGATTTCAGCAGCAATTTCACTAGCTTTCCTTCCCTCCAGCAACGTACAAGGTCCCTCTCTCCCTACAACCTCATCAGCATGTGTAGGTCTTGGAGCCTGGGAGTTGGCAACATCACTGGAGCACCTAGAATCTCAGTGTTTTGATCTGAACTTCCAGAGATGCTCTCCTACTTAAGTTTGGCTCATTGCTGAGACAAAATACCCACTACCCAAAGTTAGAGGAGGAAAGGATTATTTTGTTTCAGAGTTTATAGAGCTTTGTGTTCATAGTTGGCTGGCTCCAAGGTAAGGTGGCATCATGGAGGCCCCTCGCAGAGGAGAAACAGTGAAGGGCAGGCAGAAAATGGCAAAAGTGCCAAGCAGAAGTGACAGCACCTGCCCTCTTTCTGTCCCTTATGTTCCACCCAGCGTTCATGTCCCGGGAGCATGCAGCTCTCACACGCAGCTGGATCTTCCTATTATCCCCACTGAGAACAGTCTCTACCCAATCAGTGGACTAATTTATTCACCACACACCATTGGTCTTAGCATTGCATCTGTCTCAGTTACATTTTATTCATTGCTTGGACAAAATACCAACATCCAAAATGAAGAAATGAAAGGTTCATTTAGCTCACAGTTTGTGGAGGTTTCAGTCCATACTCTACTGGCTCCAAAGTAAAAGGCAGCATTTCATGGCAGCAGAAAACAACAGAAAGCAGAGCAGGAGAAACATCTGTGGCATCCATGGAGCCTTTCTCTTCCTTCTAGGCTAACTGTGAAGACCCGCACTCTGGGAAGATCGGAGCTCCTCTGAAGTGCTGTGGCTGTGAAGAGAAGGAGCACAGCTGCCAAGTGGCATGACAAAGACCAAGGACTTGTCCAAGGAAGCGGGGCACAGAGGCCTCCCTGACCTCCTTTCCATGTCCTTTATGTGTTGAGTCGCTCTGGGGTGCGTGTTCCCCACCCAGCCAAGCTTCTGTCTCAAGTTGACACAGTTGTCAATGATGACAACATCCTTAATCCCAGCATGGCGAGCTCTAGGTCCAGCCCCACTGCGCGGCCCCACCTAGAGGGAAGGAGGCTTCCAGACATCATCCAGGTACAGCCGCAGCAGAGGCTCAACGTGGTTAGGTGTCTAGTATCCATTTCCATTTCTTCTTTCACAGAGTCTAGGCATTTTAAAAATTCACTTTTTGTTTGGCTGTTTTTTTTGGGGCAAGGACTCATTTTTTGACAGGTTGTGTGTTCTAGCTGTTATTCTTCTGTCTGAGGAATGCTACAGTTTCTTTTTCTGATTCTGTCTCTTTCTGCTGTTGGTTGTTTTTATTGTGCAGAAGTCTCTCTCTCTCTCTCTCTCTCTCTCTCTCTCTCTCTCTCTCTCTGTATCTAGCTAGCTAGCTAGCTGTGCTAGATATTGATTCTTTGTATTAATTCTTGTGCATTAAAGATTTTGAGGTTGTCTTATGATTGAGTAAAACAGCAGGTAATACAAAAACAAAAGGATGCAAAAATAATCTTAGAGTAAAGTTTCAAAGCAGCTCCAAATCAAACTGCTTAGAAATTAAAAAAATCAGCTAAAACCATGAATATCCTGGTGGTAATTTTGGAATTGAACTAAACAGCCAATCCACATAGTCCTTGAACAAATTTGTCCCTCACTAAATTTTCAGATGTTAACATAGACTGTGGCCATTCTTATATATGATTTAAATTAAGATACCACAATTATGATATTTCTGTGAGTATGAGCCAGGAGGAAAAGTTCTAGAAACATTTCAGATGCTGGATAGTACTAATAGATGATAAAATAAATATACTTCCACTATTTAATGATAAGATACACCAAACTATAAAACATTTCAGGGAAATAATAAGAAGGGAAGTAATTAAAAGATAAAAAGAACAAAATAAATCATATGATAGACAAAAATAAAATTATATACATTGAAATTCCAATAATTCTTTTAAAAATAGGAATAGATAGTTACAAAGAAAATTAATAAAACAATACTGGTTAAGATTAAAAAATAAATAATGAAAACAGAAAGTAAAGCACAAAAAGATATTCACTACATAACACAGAAAGAAGAAGGTTGAAATATAAAATATAAATTGAAAAGTAAGAGTAATAGAAGATGTACATCTAGCAAGCATTTAAGGCTTTTAAATACAGGAAAGAGAATATATTAGGAAAAGTAAAGTTTTAAAGCCTGATAATTTCCCTTGCTACTGTAAAATAGCAAACAGAAAATTTAACAAATAAACCAAATTCTCAAACTTTATAAAGAAAATAAATATTAGCCTAAATGTACTTTTAATTAAAGTGAAGGAAATCTAACCAAAAAAAACCTTGATTCTTTCTTTATTTTTCACTTTACTTGAAGAGGATAAAATATGGTTAAAAAAACATTTGAAATGATACAAAAGTGTGTTGAACAAAATGATAGGAATTCAACAATGCTTATAATATTGCATATTGTTTTCAAATGAGTTCTTTATATTACTAGGGGTAAGCTTGCAAAATTGGTAAATAAATAAATAAATAAAACAAAAGCCAAAATTATAAAGAAAAATATTTAAGTATTAACTTTTCCTCCCACTAGACCAGCACAAGTCAGCTATCCATGCTACCCTGTGTGTATGCTTACATACTTTCTCCTTCTTCCTTTCTGTTCTCCTTTCACTCAACCAAGTTGTTCCTTCTCTTTGAGTAGTTCCTCTCCTCTTCACGGTGTCTGTTGTACACTCCTCCACTGTTGGCGGGAGAGTAGGTAAAACAAGTATGGAGGTCAGCGTGGACATTTCTCAAAAGCCTGCAATTAGAGGTCCCATTGAATGTAGCTTTTCACCATCTGGGTATTTTTCCAGAAGAACTGAAAATACCATACCACAGGCATTACGTGCATCCATATTTATAGCAGCACAATGTGCCATTGCTGAATCTTGGGAACTGTCCAAATGGGCCTCACCTGAAGAATGGACAAAAAGATGTGACACTTTTATACAGTGGAGTATTACTCAGCTATAAAAAATGAACTTCTGGATGGTTAATAACCTAAGTTCACAAGTCAGAGTTGGAGAAATAGAAGAGCCACAAGGCCAGCCAACATTTTGGCCCTAGGCTTTCAAGGTCAGCGAAGACTCAGGACATAGGAGAACCTGTACTGCAACATCATGAAACTCAGGTGAGCTCCAAATTTTCTGAACAAGGAGATTATGGAGCCACAGAGGAAAGAGACTGAAGTTCTATAGTGTGCCTAGGGAGAGTCACATGAAGAGAAAACTTTCTCTTAAGCTCTCACAGAGAGAAAACTGGTCAAGCATTGGCCGTGACTCATCCACATGGATGACACATATAAAGGATCTACAGAATAATGTACAGGACTACAAGATAAACCCTGAGAGGACTTCACTGACCATATAAGAAATATAAAGTTCATGTGTTGGTATATAAGTCTTGATCTATCTAGGTCTTAACCATCCAGCAGAAAAGTATAAAAATGAAGTATACATCGTGGGGCCGTAATATTAAGCTGAGCTGTAAATGGCTATGGTTGACAACTTTTTTGAATAACTCACTATTGTTGTAGAATACTGGACTGTGTTGGATTGTGTTGTTGAGTTCAAGCACCTAAGTTAGTTGAATGTCAATGGAGTGCCCACCTTTGACAGGTGTAGACAAAGGAAGGGGTGTAGAAAGAAAAAATCATGATGTGTGTGTATAGACAGAACAGTTGGGATAGATAACACTGTGCTTCTACACAATTCTATGATAGGCAAGATTTGCACTAGTGGTGGTTGGACAGGATATTAAGTCAGCTTCTAGTACTACAGTCATCCACTGGGAAAATAGTTATTGAATTTTTGATATAATTTAGGTATAAAAAATAAGATAAGTAAGCAGCTACACTTAATTTACTGATAAGAGACATCTGCTAAAATAATATCTGTAAATATAATATCATGTATGCAACTTGCACGATACCAAAACATTATGAAAACAGTTTGCAATGTATTAATTAATTGAATCGGTCTTGTTAAGGTGTCTTGAAACTGTCTGATTAACATTTGTAGTTCAATAAAATAAAAAATAAAAAATAAAAAAAATAAAAAATAAATAATAGATGTGACTAGAGAACGTACTCATAAGTGAGATCAATCAGATCCATGTCATAAATGTTGTATTATCTCCCTAGTATAAGAACTTGAGAAAAAACAGGATAAAATATTGCTATTATGCTAAGAGAAAATAAGGAACAACTTAAAAGTTTATTACAGTGATGTTTTTTGAAGAATAAAACAAAGGGCCTGTGAGACAGCTTAGTGGACTAAGTGTCTGTTTAGACAAGTTTAAGGACAGGGGTTCAATCCCTGGTACCACAAGCCATGCTGGCCACACCCTCGGGCGTGCTGAGCCGGCCACTGAGACAGGGCATGCTGGCGAATGCCTGTAATTCCAGCACTGTGGAGGTTGAAACAGGAGGATCACTAAGAGTTTGAGCTGCATAGTGAGACCCTGTACCAGATACATTTTTGAAAAAGAAAAGAATAAAACCAACACTTTCAACAAAATAGATTCATGACCATATATATACATATACATATATATATTTATATATACACATACATATATATGTATGTATATATATATATAATTTTATGTGCATGTATACATGTATGTATATATACACACATATATAATCTGAGATATATATTCAGAAGGATCTTATTAGGTTACACTTTAAAAGAACAATTTTTTTATATGCAAATCAGCGCATACAAGGCTCATTAATTTTTCCAGTGTTGCACAACTATTGCAAGCCTCAGTGGTGTTCTACGGACCTCCATCTCCAGCATCTCTCTTCCTTTCCACCATGACAATTGTTCTTCATAGAAACAAAACCACCTGAGGGCCAGCCAAATAGCTCAGTATATTAAAGCACCCGCAAGCAGCACAGGGGTTGGGGTTCAATCCCTGGGCCTGCCGTGCTGGTCCCTCCCCTGAGGCGTGTTGAGATGACAGTTGAGACTGGGCATGGTGGTGCATGCATGTGATGCCGACTCTTGGGGGACTGTGAGCAGGAGGATCACCATGAGTCCGATCTAGTAGTGAGACCCTGAACACCCTGTAGATCGTTCCCTAAAATGCAGAAAGAAAGAAGAAAGAAAGAAAGAAAGAAAGAAAGAAAGAAAGAAAGAAAGAAAGAAAGAAAGAAAGAAAGAAAGAGAACCACCTAGAAGTTATTGCTGGTAATGACAAATTTATAAGAAATTAATTTTGCATAATATAAAGAAGAATCAGATTTCAAGAAGCTGTTAAATGCAAATAAAGGTATAAAGACACATGTTCATACAAATAATTGACTAATTAAATCAGCCATTAATGATTTAAAAATTCAAGCTTAAATTGCAGTAACAAAATTCTATATATGGTAAGAGGATAAAATACACTTAAAATTATTTTAAGGTCTTTGCATTACTCCTTTCATTAAGAATTTAAGAGCTACAGGAAAAGCCATTTAAGATAAATCTTAAGCAAAATAATATTGACAGAAATCAAACCCAAAACTAATTTTTTCCAGCATTCCTGTCATGAGACAGGCCCTAGTATTTCCCAGGCATTGTTGTACTGTCTCTAAAATCATTCTCCGAGTCCAAGTTGCCATAGGGAATATGACCGGCTAGTTAGTTACTCAATATCTTTAAAACTCATTTTTCTAAGTGATAAAATCACTCTCCTATATTGAGTATAATGTGAAAATTGCAGAAGATAATCTGTCTTTGTGCACTGTATCTATTCAACACAAAGGAGAATGTTTTCTATATGTTTTAGATTTTAGTATTATTGATTATCATCCATTGTATCTGAGTGTCTCTACATTTAGAGTGTGTGTGTGTGTGTGTGTGTGTGTGTGTGTGTGTGTGTGTGTGTGTGTAAAGTAGTTACATTTTGGTGATTTCTTGGGCAGCTCAAGTGTCTTGCCAGGAGGACTTCTCAGCTCCCTGCCCTCTTCACAGCCACTCATCATAGCTGCTGAAATGCACTGTCATGCACTCCTTTCCATTTCTCTTTCTTTTCTTTTTTTAAATTAGAAAAGCTTATTAGAAAAAGGAATGGGAAATATGAATGGTTAGCAATAGGAATAGGGGTGCAGGGCTAGCTCCTTAGAGACAGGAGTCCTGAACGGGTTACCAGTGAGCCCACCTCTCAAAGAAAGTTTTGTAGGCCAAAATAAGGAGGTGGGAACAATGTGGGTTCAAGCAACAACTGATAAGATTGCAAGTATAGTTACTCCTTAGGTATTACTGAGCCGGTGGTAGCAAGGCACATGGGCGACATCATCACTCTGCAGTCGGAGTCATGCTTTCAGTCTCTAGTGCTCCTAGTCTTAGCCTGGGCCTTACTGGGCGGGGGAGGATGGCCCACTCCGGCTGAGGTCGTGGGAAATCTCCGGAGGTTGACACCCACAATCGCAAGCCCGCATTCATCCCTCAGGGAAGCAAGCTGTAAAGCTGTCTCCAGCCCCTGAGACTCTAATCTTCAGCTGTGCTTCCAGTCACAGCTCCTGTGCATTTGCATCCCTTGCACTGACGTCCTGGAGGGCCCGGGCCTGGCTGACTGCTAGATTATGGAGAAATATAGTGAGGTCTTTTGTTTCTTTTTTTTTTTTTTCCTTTCAACATTTAAAATATATTAAACTTGTGCTCAAAATAGTTGGAACAAATACATACAATTTCATTTTAGTAGAACTGATTTTCCTTAGGAGCAGGGTTGACTAATGCTAAAATAACTATTCTATATCTCAGAGAGAAACTCTGCCACAACCAGGATGTGATATAATTATTTTCAAATAACATAAAGGTACTTTAAGTTGTCAGTTTTGGATTTAATGTGAACTACAGTGACATTCTGCTAATGTTAATTCAGGGTAAGGATGTTTTGTCCTTTCGTATCATTAGTAAATAAAATATACCTTAATGTTTTCACTGTCATGTGAGGTCTGGCTCCACATCCCTCTGGAGGACACTCATTATAGTCATGGGGCAAATCCCAGGAAAGCAAGCTTACTTAGTGGTCCTTTAGCCTTTTATTTTCTGTGTAGGGAAGTTTTGATTTTTTATATCAGAGGTATTTTGAAATAAACCAAGATACTGTAGGCTGTTTAATTCTGCTGGTTTGAAATAGTCTCTCTTTTTTTTTTTTTTTTTTTTTTTTTTTTTTTTTTTTTTTTTTTTTTTTTTTTTTTTTTTTTTTTTTTTTTTGTACGCTGAGCATTTCATGTAGTTAGTGGGATAAACTCTCAGCATGAATAATTCATTCAGTATCAGACTCCTAGTTCTCATGTGCCTCCTCCTGCCTCACTCATTATTTTCAGCTACACACCTGCTGGCCATCTTGCTTTACCTCTGGATGCAGACAACAGTTGGTCTTGTGGCTGGTTTGTCACCAAATCCAATAGATCCCTTTCAACTTTGCCTTGCTGCTACAGATATCTTTCCTCTTGAGTTATTTTCTTCCTCTGGCCTTTGGGAAATGATACTCCTCAAATTTGAAGTACTTTTGGCTATTCTTCTCCTCTGGGTCTGGTGGGGAGCCTTCATCAGAACACTATTCTAGATTTTCTCCTTATTGTATAAATCCCCTGTCATGATATGTCATGATAGGTGAACTTGACTGGGTTAGGAAACACTGAACAGATTAGTAAAATGCACTTCTGGCTGTGTCTTCATAAGTGATTGGTATAATTCGCATGTGGGCCAGAAAGGCGAGGGCTGGGTGAGGAGTGATGGTCCATTACCATAAGCTCTACCAGGTCATGGCACCGACTGTGGGAGCGGCTTCCTTATTGGGAGCATGAACATATCCCGTAGCACCTAAAATGTAGAGCTATTGATTCTTCCACTGGCCTCTTCTCCACCCCCCTGCATAGGCCCCACCTAGTTGCTTTCATCTTGGAAGGCTAGCAATGTGCCTTGTCTGTCCTATCTCAGTGGTATATTAACTCTCCAGCCCTGTCTGCAATGATGATCAACGACTTGGAAGGAAGATGACTAGAAAATGTGTGACAAAGATATATGAGGGAGAGTTATGTGGATTACCCTTCCCTCAAATGGGTTAAGAGCATGAAGATAGTTGCGTTCATCACAAATGCCTCCTAAAATGTGACCTCAGTAAGAAAGGGCATTCAGCAATCAAGTGGATGCCATGACCTGCACTGCAGATAGCAGTCATCCTCTCTCCTCAGCCACCCCTGTCCTTGTCCTGTGGGCTTGGGAACCTCATGCTCATGGCGACAGGGGTGGAGGGTGTGCATAGGCTCACAGCACAGCCTTCCATGCACCTGGACACGTCCAGTGCTGAATCCTCCATCTGCTGGCAACAGAGAGGAACAGAATCCCTGATGCGGTTTCATTGTCTGGGGTAAACTTCGTGTGATGCATGACCTTTTCTGTCCTTACTGGATTGTTCTTATTGTAGTAGACACTACTCTGAGGTATTGGACTTGCCTTTGGTAGTTAATGGTTTTGTAAAAACTCTCAGCTATGAAATTACAGAATGCTTCATCTATGATCCCAGGATCCCACACAGCACTGCTTTTGGCCATGGAATACACTTTGTGGTGAAGGAAGAGCAACAGGGGGAGCACCATGGAATGCTCTTGGATTACCATGTCCCTATCACCCAAGAGCAAGACAATTGATAGGCAGGTATACTGACCCTTGCAATACTTACTGAAAGTGTTAGTTAGGTGGCAACACCTTGCAGGGTTTGTCTAAGGTTCTCTGCGTATACATGCTCAGAATCAGTGTGTTATGTGTGGTGCTCTTTCTCCCATAGACAGGAGTCATGAGCGCAGGATTTAAGGGATGGAAATTGTAATGGTACCACTCACTACTACTACTAGTTTTCTACCAGCCAAATTTTTGCTTCCTGCTCTCACAAGCTTAACATCTGCTGACGTAGAAGTCTTGGCTCCAGAGAGGAGAAGGCTTCTTTCAGGAATCACAGTGATTCTTTTGAACTGGAAGCTAAGAGTGTGCTAGCCATTTTGGGCTCTCCATAACTCAGTCTACAAGCTTAACAGTGTTGCTGGAGTGGCTTTTCCAGAATACTATCAGGAAATTGAAGTGGTAAGTGTCACATAAAGTGTATGTAGAGTGCAGTATATCTCATTTCCAAGTATAATCGCGCCTGTAATTAAGATCAGTGGGAAATACTACAGCCACGTCCAGGTGGGTTGAAAGATGTGTTAGAAACTTCAGGGTAAAAGGATAAGTTTTCCCTCCTTGTGAAAGAACAAGAACTTCTGAGATGCTTTTTTGAAGGCCAAGAAAATAAAGAATGATTGTGGAAAACAGTTGTAAATACCAGTTATTGTCACACAACCAGTTGTAGAAATGATTAGAATGATCACAAGTAGTTCTTTCTGATATTCTAATATGCTTATGCATATATGTGTGTGTGAGTATTAAGCATATACTTTTGTTTTAGTCTCTTGTATTGCCACACCATGTAATGTAACATTGATTATTTATTATTTGAAATGAAATATTGTTAAATCTGTATTATATACTTAAATGATAGCATGTCAAGAAATAATCAAGCATCATCCGCCTAAAATATACTTGGCTTTCTGTTTAGGGGAGGAGATAAGGGCATTTCCACTTACATGAGGGGCAGCTGTATCGCGTGAGTCATGGTTTGGAACATAGTCTGGTGTTCGGAGACCCTACGGAGAGGCGTCTGCTGCTCTGCTGACTGAGGGGGGCATGGTAACTGTCACAGCGCTTGAACTTGGGGGCTCAACAAGTGCCTGGAATATTAGTAGAGTACACTTCTGCGCTTGTCTGTCTGGAGTTTTTAGCCATGATTGTGATGCAGCTCAGCAACCTGAGCTCAAATAACCAGCCTTGGTTGGAGAGGGGCAACTATTGATCTTGTGGCCCAGTGGAAGGAAGAGGCAAGAAAGAAGAACTTGGCTACAGGTTTTTGGAAGCTATTCTATGTGAGTGGGTGTACCTTTCACCACTGCTTTTGCCCGTGAACATCAGACTACAGATCCTTTGGTCCTTCTCCGCAGGCTGATACCACTGCTCCTCCAGGTATCTTCAGTGTTCATTTGGCGCTGAGTTACTGATCCCTCTCGCTCTGTGGCCTGAGCAGCTTTTGCACTGTGCAGCTCTCTGGTCTGCAGACAGAAATTGTAGCCTGCTGGCTTTTGATCCTGTAAACCTCTCCAATAATTTCCCTTGCACAGTTTTCAATGCTGTCCCTCCAGAAAACTTGAACAAATGCATCCTCCTTATGCAATCTCTGCTTCTTCAAATGCCTTCAAGTAAACACATATGAAATATGTAACTTGAACACTAGCTTCAAATAATTGTATTTGAAGTGTATACTACTGGGATAGTAGGTTGGAGTAATAGAACCAAGGTTTATTTTTCCCTTTACAATTTTCAGTCTTCTAGAACCTTATAATAAAGTCATTTAAATTAGCTCTCTACCTTAATACATAGGGACAAGGTCCAGCCACTTACAAACATCATTGCCTAAAGTAAACATGACTTCCTTATAATCCAGCACATATAATCCACTTTTAAATCACTCTCACTTATATAAAATGTACATTTTTGTGAAGATGAGGGCAAAGGTAGATAAAATGTAAACCTGATCATCGATAATTATCTTGGTTAGGTGCTTTAAACTTTCTGCCTTGAAGCTCTGCTTTTTACCTCACACATAGGCTTCTGAGCTAACAAAGCAGACAGGAAGCCTTTACCACACCCCAGGGGTTCAGGTCTTTGCCATTCTCTGCTGTGGAGTGGTCTTTTGTAGTCACAGTTATGGAGGTCTGGCTCATTACATGCAGCATTTGGAAAAACATGCTAGGACTATGTCTAGATTTCATGGCTTAAAACTTCTTTACACTTTCTTGTCCCCTCCCTCACATGACTATCGTAACTTCTAGAATCCTTCAGTTGTATTCTTTCCCTTGAGGAGTAATGTGCAGAATTCGAGAAGCCTAAGCCTGTTGCTAGCATCCCGTGTCTAGGAAAGTGGGCCGATGTTCCATAGCCCATCCCACAGCCTTGTGACTCCTTCTCCCCTTGCCAGAGGAGGACAAATGCACATAGGCCCTTTCCCTGTGACTTTACCCTTCCTGGAACTCCCTGAAGTGGGAAGAACTGCTCACTCTCTCTTCTTTGCTACCAGCATTTTCTTCTTCCCTTCTTTCAGTCTACCTGCCTGTGAGCTCAGGTAGCAAAAAATTGCTATGCCCAAAGTTAATAGTTTTCTCCTCAGAGCAAAGAAATACGTTTCCATAGCTATTCTGTGGGGCTGCTACTGGAATGTGAATATTTTCTTTTCTGACTTCACTGATAAGGGGGAGTAATAGTAGGTTTGAAGACTGTGGGGTGAATTCTATCCCTTCCCTCTGTTCTGCCAACACAGGTCCCAACAGCAGCTTTACCTCAGGGAGTTAATTTCAGCCCCAGTTTGTTTGTCTGAGCATTGCTTCAACAAGCTTCACAGTACCCTTCAGTGACACTAATGCCACAGAGCGGTGCCCCTTCCTCAGGGAGTATGAACCTTTCAGCTTTGGGGTCCTTTCCTTGAGTTCCTAAATTGGTAATTCAAATTTCCTCTTTTCTCTCCCAAGTATCAGTGCTGGTATCTGCTTATCATAGTTAGTAGCTCTCCATTTTATTTCTGCCCCAACACCTGTGTGACCAGCTCCCCATAGGACTTCAGGTATTGAAGCAATGTCTGTGCTCTCCCTGACCCTGACTGGACCCCAACTGATTAAATAAAGCTGCATAGTATATAAAATAATGGTTCCAAGGTGTCCGTGCCATAGTCCCCAAGAACTATGAACCAGTGCTAGAAGAGATGAATGAAGGCTGCAGATACTGTTTCCCTTGACAATCAGCTGACTGTGAGACAGGGATTGTCGAGGGCTGAAGACACAGGCCCTTACAGTGAAACCAGAGAGGAAAGAGGCAGAAGAAGAAATGAGGTAGAGACGCAGCTTCCAAAGAGAAGCTCTCAGAGACGCACGTTTGTTAGTGTGGAAGGTGAAAGAAGGCCACTGGTAGTCATTGGCAGATTCTGGAGAAAGAGAAAGAGGAGGTGACAATTTTTCCTCAGAGTCCTATTAGGAAACAACACTCTACTGTCACCATGATTTTAGCTCTGTACAACCTGTTGGCCTGATACTAATGCACAGAGTTTTTTAATTATTTATTAATATTTCCATTATTTTCAGGTCCAAATAATCTGGTGCTGCATGCATAGAAAATTAAAACAGTGATTTATATCATAGAACAATGACAAAATTATAAATGTGTTAAGACTTGGAGTTTTCTGCTGTGATATTTTCTTTTGTAATTCAGATAATTATAAATAATATTGTTTTTAGCTTGAGACAAGGTCTCACTGCTAAATTGCGGCTGCCCTTGAACTTGCTGTGTAGCTCAGGTTGGCCTCAAACTCATAGTGATCCCTCTGCCTCAGGTGCCCAAGTGCTGTGGCCACAGGTGTGTGCTACTGTACCTTGCAACTGTAAATGCCTTTCTACTGCACATCTGTCTCTCAGTATTTACAGACAAGAATTTCGACCATCCATGGAATGAGTTTGTTCATTTGCTTCCACATTCAGTCCATCACCTGTACTCCTGTCATTCACCTGTCCTCGCCAGGGTTTTACAACTCAGCTAGAATTTTCACTCTCTGTTATTCAATCCTGTTCTAATTTAATCAATTGCTAGTCCAGATGAATTTTTCTCTATGTAACTGTGAATTCCTGTGATTATTTCCACCTTCAGGTGCACTTCTGTCACATAGGCTATGAGATATGTTAGGTCAATCTTAGATCAAGAAAGTCTTCGTGGAAAAAGAATTGATAACTTAATTATGTCATAATGTCTGACAAATAGGAGGCACTCATTTATATTTTTGAATGGATGAGAATGAATGATTGTGTATAGAATGAAATAAATACTAAATGGCAAATATCCTCCTATCAATGATTATATTGAAAAGGCAATTTGTCTTTTTTCTCACGCAAAGTCTAAAAATATTGCATGTATAATTCAATCTGATGTAATTAAACACAACATGCAATTTAAATTCTTGATTTTTTTTATGTATTTCAGGAAAGGGTCTAGAGGATGTTCAGGGTCTCACTACTAGATTGGACTCATAGTGATTCTCCTGTTTGCAGCCTCCCAAGAACTGGAATTACAGGCATGTGCCACCATGCCCAGTCTCAATTGCTGTCTCAGTGTGTCCTGGGGGCAGGGCTGGCAAAGCAGGCCTGGGGCTTAAACCCCTGGCCCTAGTGCCTGCTTGTAGGTGTTTTAATCACTGAGCTATTTGGCCAACCCTCAGTTCTTGCTTAATTCGCAATAGTTCCTTGTTTTAAATTACAGTGGTGCAGGCATGATATTGGGCTAAGTTTTTAAAGATTATATTGTCAATAAAACAAATTACAACTGAAAGTATGACATAGATTCTAGAAAATTACAATGAAATGACAACTTTGGATTGTAGGAATGAAAAAAAAAAAAAAAACCAGGCTTATTAAGTAAGCAATTTTAGTAGTCACAAAGGTCAGACTGTGCACAGTTGTATTAGTTTCCGCTAATGGATCATTTTAAACGCACAGGTTTTAGATCACATAAATTGACTGTGAGTGCGTGAAGAGGGCAGTGTGAGATCTAAGCACCCACAGGCTGCTTCTGCTTGAGAAATGTGAGGGGAAGCAGCCCTAGGGCCCGCCCCAGACACAGGGGCTTAGCAGGCCATACTGGGCTCTGCTCGCTGAGGCACAGTACTCAAATCTCTGTCCATCTTCTCTGCTCCTTTGGTTTTGTCCGCCCAACTCCCATCAGACAGGCAAATGTTTATTTTAGGTTAAAGTATGTAGAGGTTTCAGCTCATAGTCAGCTGGTCCCAAGGCAGGACACCATGGCAGAAGGGCACAGTGCAGGAGAAACAGTTCCCGGTATGCGGGCAGGAGCCAGAGAGTCTTCTTCCTTCTTTTCCTTTTGATTCCATTCAGGCTGTAAGCCCTTTTGGTCAGTGCCACCTTTTGTATCCTTTTTTTTTCTTTCTTTCTATTTAGGGAATTGGTTAATCCAGTATTTTTTTCTTTTGGTTTAATCCGAAATTACAAATCATATTTGCATACATTTTACATACTTCAGAGATCTGAGATCTTGACATTCAGAAGAATATGATTTCAAGGAAGCAAGTTTAAAGCACTGAAGTAATAATTTTCAATTCTCCAAGTTTGAATTTCTTATATAGAAAAATTTTTATTGTCCTGAAGGATGTTAGAAATAACTATGCATTTTAAAATAAAATTCAAAGGGCAAGCCAGATAGCTCAGCAGATTAAAGCACCTGCATAGGTGGAGCACAGGGGCCAGGGTTCGATCCCTGAGCCTGCTGGGCCTGCTGGGCTTGCTGTGCGGGCCCCACTCCCAGGACGCAATGAAAAGACAATTAAGCCTGGGTGTGCTGGCACGCAGCTGTAACCCCAGCTCCTGGGAGGCTGTAAACTGGAGGATCACTGCGAGTCCAGTCTATGTAGTGAGACCGTTTAGACCCTGTACCAAATACATAAAAAATAAATAAATAAAGTTTAAATATAATATATGTTTTGGTCAAGGATAATAATTATATCTGTAATTTTAATCTTCTTAAAGATGAAAATAATAAATTTACTTATATATTTTCATAACTTTTATTGTGCAATCAACTATGGGTATCATATTTAAAGTCAAATTTTTGTAATGTTGAACATAATTATTTTTGCAAATGACTTCATGTTTCTGGACTATTTTCTTTCTGTCATTTATTACTATTTCATAAAAATATTCTTGATCACTTATTTATTACATTTAGAAATAAATAATTAAATAAGACTTACTGATTACAAAAGCATTTTCAAACTGAATGCGAGTGTTCTTTAAGCATGATATTAGAACCATAGCTGATTAATAAAAATTAATATAATTTCACTATTACTAGTATAATTTTTATGTGTAGGGATTATGTGAATGCTATTTCTACTTTCAAATGAGCATATATTCATTAATGAACTTCTAAAATTAAATTAGTAGTGTATAAAACAACTTTTCTTAATATAGGGCTCTGTTTATCTGTGCATCTCGGTGGACAAACTTACATTTCTATGACAACAAGAGATGTAACATTGGGCTGGAGAGATGGCTCAGCAGGATAAGCGCCTACCTAGCAAGCACACGGTCCCTGGTGCCATAAATAAAGAATGAATGGTATGCAAACATTATCTGTTGTCTCTTAAAATTATGCAGCTAAAAGCTTTAATTCATGTTTAACTTTGAATAAGTCACGTTGCTTCTGTTATTGATCTCTCATCTTATTGGCATGTTTACAGAAATCAGTGAGTGCATTTTCCTATTTGTTGTCATTGGAAGGTGTTGCTAGAAAATGCTATCTCCAGGGCTTACCACATGTCTTCGTCACACCTTAAGTCTTTATATCATTTGAGAAAAATAGCTTTTATTTCTAGTAACCAAATAAACAGATAGAAAAATTAGAAAGCAATTTCTGATTTGCAAATATCATAATTAAGCTTATTAGAATATTACAAAATGTGAAGCTGGTGCTAAAATAATATCTGCTATTTTGACAGGTATTTAAATTATATAAATTAATTCAAGTTTAGTTAACTAATTACTTTAAATTTCCTTATATTACAGGTAATGAAAGATAATTCCTATAAATATATTGGGTATGAGTTTGATACTCAGAAAAGGTCTGCAGTAAAAATCAAACACAAATATGGAAGTTGCATGGCTTTGCAACAGACACTGCGGGCCCATGTCTGGAGTCCGAGGAGAGGAATTAGTGCTCATTGTCCTGTAGTTTAATCACTTTGTGAAAGTGATCTCAAATCCTGTAAGAGTCGTAAACCCCACAGCACAGTAATGCATATGTGCCTATGTTTATAGCAGCACAATTTGCAATAGTTAACTCTTTGAAACAAGGTACATGTCTGTCAACAGATAAATGGTTAAAAAATGTGCTATTTGTACACAATGTAGTACTACTCTTCCATAAAGAAGGATAAACTGGAGTCACTTGTAGCAAAGCAGGTGAATTTCATACACACACACACACACACACACACACACATAATGTATTTCATATATATTATGAAATAAAACATAATAAGAAAAAAGAAAAAATTTAATTTCACATGGATGATGTATCTAAAAGTGTACCTTTCAGTACAGTTGCCTGATAGGCTTTCTATGACCTTTTCCCTATTAGTTTTGTTTTCAGTTTGTATGTATGATAATTTAGTTTGTAATGTAATATAAATAAATAATTCTTATGCCAGAAAAATAAAAGGGAAGTGGATGGAAAGTTAAGAGAATTGAAATTTATTTTATGCATATACCGGTCCCTGCAAGGGGTGTAATCATTATGCATTGCAAAAATATATTAATAAAAGTTTGAAAATAAGACACATGTAAAACACAAAAATAAAAATGATCTAAAAAAATTAAGACAGCTTTTGTTCTTTGAGACCCAAGAGGTAGGGCTATAATAAATTTAAAAGCATCAAGATCAGCTCAAGCATGTTTTCTAAACATCATAGAATAAACTTTGAACTCAGTAATAAGAGGAAGCTTGGGAAATTCACAGGTATATGGAAATTAAGGCACTCCTAAACCATCAATGGGCCAAAAGCAAAACACCATTAAAAATTAAAGAACACACCAGTATTAACCAAAAACATAGTTCAGTCCACATTATGACAGACAGGAAACCCTGTCTTTAGCTGGGTCTAGCAGGTTTGAGAGTAAAGCAATTGCAAAATTGTTTTCAATTTCTGAAATAGTTGTAAGAAATTATGAGAGTTTTAGAAGAATAAGCACCCTTAGAGTTGAGTAACAGGGGAGGCAGTGCTCTCCCAGGGGTGCATCTGCATAGAGGGATTTAAATGGCTGTGTTCTTGCTCATTGTGTTATCAAGATGGCTAGCAAATGAAGATGCTTGAATTCAAGGACTCCGGGTATTTCAATGATGATGGTGAGAGAGGAAAACACAGATTTTAGTAAGAAAAACTGCCATTTTCAAAATGAAAGAAATTTTTAAATAAGTTGCCTACCCAACCAGGTATAATAAAAAGTATGTTATTGAAAAATATATTAAACAAATATTTTTTCTAGAAGAGAACACAAAATACCTAGAAAAAAATCTGTAAAAGCAAAGTTGAACGGTAGAGATACAAAGCAGATTTTTACATAGTACTCAGGAGATACACAGAGAAAAATGACTTTTTTTCAAGTTGAAAACTCCCATTAAATGTTTATCAGAATAAACAAAATAAGAATAAACCCACACAAGTAGGAATTTCAGTATACTCCATATAAAGTATAGTTCATATATCTAGCGCTATCATCTATCTATCTATCCATCTATCTATCTATCTATCTATCATCTATCTATCTATCTATCTATCTATCTATCTATCTATCTATC
>PVKA01001650.1:104396-133583 GCA_004027165.1 Ctenomys sociabilis | reverse complement strand
GGATCTCACTATACAGTTCAGGCTGACCTTGAACTCCTGAGGTAGCCTCGACTGGCTTTTAACTCACAGTGATCCCCTTGCTTCACATTCCTGAGTGCTGGGATTACAGATGAGTGCCACCATGTCTGGTTTAGTTTGTTGTTTGAATTTTATAAATCATTTATTTATTTATTTGGTATAGGGCCTCACTGTGCAGCCTGGACTTGAGGTATGAGGTACCAGGGATCAAACCCTGGTTCTTGCACTTTCCAGGCAGGCATTTAGACTACTGAGCAATCTCCCCAGCCTAGATTTGTTGTTTTAAGTCACTGAAACTTGAGGATGGTTTGTTATTGTAGTTTAACCTAGTCTATCTTACCCCTTCTTACACAATGTTAGTAAACCATCTGATTTTTCATTTCATTTATTTATTTTTATACTAGTAATTGAACTCAGGATTTTGCTCTTGCCAGACAGGTGCTCTCACTGAGCTATAGCCCAAACCCTTTAAAATATTTTGCATTGTATCTTAAAAATACATAAGCATTCCTACACATTTTATTTTATTTTTTCAGTCCTGGGGAATTAAACTCAGTCAGCATCTCTTACATGCTAGTCAAGTGCTCTGCCATTGAGCTACACCCTCAGTCAGCTCCCACTTTTATTTTTTATTTTTTTTATTTTTATTTTTTTTGTCTTTCTGAGACAGGGTCTCACTATGCAGTTCAGGCTGGCCTCGAGCTCACTTTGTAGCTCAGGCTGGTCTCGAACTCACAACAATCCTCCTGCCTCAGCCTCCCGAGTGCTGGGATTACAGGCATGCGCCACCACGCCCGGCAGCTCCCACTTTTAAAGAGCTACATAGTATTCCTGTATGGAAAGGACTAAATTGTATAAACCCCATTTCTATCAAGGGAATTAATGTGAGCTATCTTTTTCAGACAATGTAACAATGAATAACCTTGAGGATTTCCTCTTTTGCTTGAATGCAATGGTATTTATAGGTCAGATTCCTAGAAATACACATCTCAAATTATTAGTAGAAAACCTTCCTCTTATTTTTTAAAAATTATTTATTTACTTATTTATTTGACACAGGGTCTCACTATGCAGCTCAGACTTGTAGTGATCCTCCTGTCTCAGCCTCCCCCGTGCTGGGATTACATACATGCACCACCACTCCTGGTTTCAGTAGCCAGCCTCAGCACCGTATGCAGTACTAGGGATCAAGCCTGGGTTTTTGTGCTTGCCAGGCAGGCACTTAGAATGCTGAAATATCTCCCCAGCTCAAACTTTCCTTTTAAAATACATCACTTTGACTGATGGCTTCCAATCTGTCCACTTGTCTGCACACCCTGCTATTGTTCTAGCATAACTCTATAATGGTTCCTTCTAAAAGGAAGTTAGGTGTACCTCAAGATACTTAGGTGCAGACAACCAGATCAATTTTGGGTAAAGTAAGCAGACAAGGAACTGACCAGACAGTTCCTGGGACTTTGCTGAATCCCCTTCTCAAGGAAAGGCCTGGCTTGACTCCTTTTCTCTCCCCCTCCGCTGCGTCCACAGTGAATTATGAATGGTTCAATGAGGTTTTGTGTTGATCTTGTGCTTGGTTAGAAACACGGTACAGCTTCCAGGGATCTAGGAGAGGAAACTATCTCCCCTCTTTGATCTCCCTAGTGGTAAGCAGGGCCTGCCTCTGCTTCTCATAGGATTCCTCCCAAATGGGAGGGTATGTAGCTGCTCAGGGGTCTACCCATCAGCCTCCTACCCCATTACTACCCTATCCCTCACAATGCAGCCAGAGCTCTTTGGGAAAGTAAATCTGATCACACTACTACTCTTCTACCTAAAATCTGCCCCTCCCCAGTTGAAGGCTCCCCTCTGCCCAGAAAATGAAATGGAAACTCCTTGCCTGGCTTCCAAGGTCCTCCTTGATCCAAAAAGCTCCTAAAGCCTTAGTGTCATTTTGTGCTTCCCATGCCTGTCCCTTGAAATTCTAGCCTCACGCTCTGCATTGGTACTGAAAGCAAGAGTCGTTGTCCCTCTCTCTACAGATATCTGAACTTGTAGTGTCCCTCTACCTAGATGCTCTTTCTTTCTCATCTTTGTTCTTCTTCTTTTTCTTTTGAGACATGGACTCACAGTACAGCCCAGCTGGCCTTGCACGTCCAGTGCCTCAGCTCCACACCTGTATAATGGGTGTATAATGGGTATAATGTATAATGGGTCTCCTGAGTGAGAGATTACAGGCATGGGCCACCTTGGCCAGCCCCATTCCATTAACCATGAAAGGCTGTATACACTCATCTAATCCTCAGGTCTCCCTTGGGGAGGGGGGAATCCTTCCATAGGTAAACTACCTGCCCTTTGTCCCATTGGTCACTGAGGTTTTCTCTAACTCCCAAATATGCCTTACATACATTCACTTTTCTCCAACTCCACTGCCTCCTTGTTACTCTCTCCTGAAGTTCTCTAGCCTCTCAGATGCTCTCTGCTTCTAATCTTAGGGGCCTGTGAGTCTATTAAGAGTGATCTTTTTAAAGTATGGATCATCCATTCAAAACCTTTACAGTTCACATTTCCTGAAAAACTCCTCACTGTGCTCTACAAAGCTATCTAAGATCTAGCTAAGTGCCTTTGCTCCTGTCCCATCTCACACCTTTGGGGCCCGGACACCTCTTCCTCATCAAACTTGTTCTAGTTTCAGAGATTTTGGACTTGTTATTGCCTCTGCTTGGAGTTCTCAAATGTCACCCTCCCGCCCTCTTTGAGCATGCAGGCAGAGAACTGGGATATCTTGCTGATATCATGTTTTCCTCAGTAACTGGCTCGGTGCCTGAGACAAAGCAGGTGCTCTGCAAGTATTTTTGGGTGAGTGAGTGAATGAATGAATGAACAGGAAAAGACAGCCTAGTTGAATCTGGCTCTGTCTTCCTTGTTGAGTTTGGGAAGACCTGTTTCTGGTTCTGTTAACTTGGTGGAGGAAGTGGGGTTTTGAGCTACATAGTGTGGATTAGCTGTAAAACTTTGGCCTTATTTTCTCTCCAGACTTCTGTCCTAGAGTTAACCACTTAACTCCAGTGCCTCAGCTCCACACCTGTATAATGGGTGTAAGCAAATCCTAACGTCTAGGGGTGGTGACGCTGCCTTATTAGGCATCAGAGGCGCAGGGCTGGAGAGGCAATGTGGGTGGTGAGGAATCACAACATCCGGGTGTGAGTGTGGGGCGGGGGTGCCACTAGCCACAGTACCCGTGGTCGGGGATGGGGAGAGACGAACGAAGTTGAGGCAGCTAATCTCTGAGCCTCTCCTCGCTCCCACCTCCAGACAAAGCGGGACACGTGGCCTAAGCTCTCTTGAGGCCCGCAGGAAAGCGTGGCCGTGACAAAACCCTAGAAAAGCTTAGCGCGAGCCAAAAGCACCCTGGCCAAGCCCCGGCTGATGGCCCAATCAGTTTGCCTTACTGAGAAGACCGACGCTTCCTTCATTCAATTACACATCCGGTCTCCTGGGCGTGACTCAGAGGACCCACCTCCGTCTTCCTTGCGGAAGACTAGGCGCTAATTAGCAGTTCTTAATCTACAAAGCCCTAGAAATTCGAACTTAGGGGCAGAACCCCGCCCGCAGGCCAACCAGGAAGAGGTGACGCATTAGTCCCGTCCACCGGCCCCTTTGAACCAATCTCTGGCTTGGAGGGCGGGATGGTGGAGGGACGGACTAATGGAAAGGCGGCGCGGGGACAGTCCGCTCAGCTGTTGGCTGAATAAAGTAAACAGAGGGCGGGGCGGGGCAGCGCCGGGGTGCCCTCCGGGCGGAGGCGGAGAGTGAGAGGCGGGCGGCTGCGGCCCGGGAGGCCCGGGAGGCCGCGGCGCGGTCACTGCGAGCCGAGCTGAACCGCGCCGCGCCGCGCCGCACCGCGCCGCGCCGCGCCGCGCAGCGCCGTGCCGTGCAGTGCCGATCGCCATCCAGCCCCGGCCCTCGCGCGATCCCAGGCGGCGCGGTCCGGTGAGCCGGAGCCGCTGCAGCCCATGGAGCTCGAGAACATCGTAGCGAACACAGTGCTACTCAAGGCCCGGGAAGGTGAGGCTGCCCGGCGGGTGGCCGGGCCCGGGAACTGGGAGTGCGGGCCTTTGAGCTCAACCCAGAGCCCCAGCCGTCCCCGAGGGCCGCAGGTTCCGTCACCCGAACCCCAAGCAGACACGAGCCCTTCCGGCTCATGGTCCTCCTCCGCACCTGCCCCTGGGAGCTGGGCCCCAGGAAGGGGCGGGGGTCAGGCCGACGCCCGCCCGGCCGGTGGGGAAGGGGTGTGTGTGAAGGGATGAGGGAAAAAGGAAGAGGGAAGCGTAGTTCTCCATCCCCAGGAGAGCCTCTCCGAGACCTTCAAGTGAGAGGCAGTGATGCCCCACGTGCCCTAGGCCCAGACCCCTTAACGGCACAGAGTTGGTGTTGGTGAAGGTTGGAGAATGAATGACTAGAGCCTTTGCATAGCGTAGACCACTGGAGCTGGGAAAACTCGTGTTTGCTCCATATGCTGCTACTAGCCGACTGGCACTTGCTAGGAGCCTCAGGACACTAAACGACAGGGGTTAATAGGTTACGATTTTTGCTCTCAGGAAGTCTATGATTTGCTGGGGTAAACGCACAGAGAAAATAATTGGGAGCTCTGCGTTGTGGACTGTTAGGACTACTGTAAGTGCAACGGCCTGGCCCAGGGAGCCAGTCTGGTGGGCCCAGTGGGCATGCCTCTGTGTGTGTGTGTGTGTGTGTGTGTGTGTGTGTGTGTGTGTGTGTGCGTGTGTGTGCGCAGCTCTTCATAGGTCTCATTCCAGATTTATCTGGCACCTGTGCTGGGGGGGGGGCAGCGAGAGAGACCCAGAACTAAAACTGATTCTCCCTGTCCTGTTGTCAGTCCGCCTCTCACCTGCTATAGCCAACTCAATAACATAATCAATATGTGGCTGCTCTGTGCCCCACCCTATCCAGTACAGTGGTGAACCATCAGTGAATAAGACTTTTTTTCAGATCTCTAGGACTTGGAGAGATCACATTTTTTTTTTTTTTTTTACTTTTTTCTGCTTCACCCTTCTGCCCCATTTTACAGGTGGAAAACTGAAGCTCAGATCGGAGAGAAACCCCAGATCATACAGCAAGACTAATTGACCCAGGTGTATGACCTGGAATGTCTAATATAGTCCATAAGAAGTAGAAAAGGAGTCCCCAGCACTTGGTGTCCCCTGCCCCCCAGTTTGTGTCACCCTGGGGAGGTGCTGCCTGGAAATGAGTTTGGCAGACTGAGTCCTTAGTGCCCGGGGATCCTACCTTATCTCCTGTCCCTTATCAAGTCCTGGGGCTGGGCCTTCCTCTCAGCCTCTGGGGGCATCTGATGATTCTGTTCTGCCTCGTCATTCAGCCAGCCAGCCAGCCAGGGAGGAGGGGTGGAAAGTCTGGCCAGGCTTCGCTTCCTAAGGCCTTAGCTACTTCAGCCCTCAGTCTTGCTGAGGGCACTGCCTTGCCTAGCTAAATGGTGTGAGCATCTTTGGATAAGCTTTGTTAGGCCCTGGGCAAGGTATGAATGGGATGGCCAGCCCAGGGACTGTACTCTGCCTGTCCCACTTACTGGGCTTTAAACAAGTCTCTTCTCCCCTAACTTCAGTATCCCTGTTTGAGGAATGGTTAGGAAGTGAAATGTAAAGATCTAAGGAAATCCTTGTTATCACTGATTCCTGAACTGGGATCAATGGACTAGCATGTTGGAATCATTTCATGAGCTGGCTGACACCAGGGTCTTTGTCAGATTCCCAAATGGGCTAAGATCCTAAGTAGTTTGGAAACCCTTGGTGAATGTGTACTGTTGACACTTAGTAAAGGTCAGACGTGAGAGGTGTGAAAGAAACTTCGAGTTGTGGGAGCTGGGTTTGAATTCTACTGCTGTTACCTCCAGGCTCTGTGATCATAAGCACACTGTTCCTTCACTCCAACCCTTAGTTTTGTCATGAGACTGGGCCCAATTTGGTTGCTGTGAAGGTGAAATGGGATCACATTGAGGGTGGGAGCCCTTACTTGGATCTCCTGCCTTTTCTACCTTGCCAGAGCACAGAGAAAGGGAACCAGGGTAGGGTGGAGGGAGCCCCACAGATTCTGCCACAGTTCCAGGACAGGATATTTGCATGTGATTTTTTGCTGCTGCCTTGATGTGGCTGAGAGGAGGGGGAGGAGGAAGTAACTGGTGGGGTAAGGCAGGCAGATGGAGGGTTGGGCCTGCGTAGCCAGGGACCTGTGGGGGTAAGGGAGGAGTTCCCCTTCTGGGGAGGCCTTGCTGGGGTTGGGGGTGGAGACCTGTTGCTCATTCACAGTGAAGCAATGATTGTGGGGTACATGGTTTTAGGCTGCAGAAAGGCTACCGGCAGTGCTTCCGCCTCTAGGCTTGGTCTGTCCTTGAGGGACACAGTTTTGCCCCTACCTAGAAGGTGACTCCTCCCCCTACACCACCTACTTCTGCCTAGGTCAGATGGAGACAGGACTGGGAAAACTGAGGGAAACTGAGTCCAGGAAAGGGAAAGTGGTTGCCACTGTGTTGTTAGAGCTGGGGCCCACATCCTGTGCTTCAGCCCTGCTGGGTGCAGACTTGCCTGTTCACCCTCACAGCACCTCTGGAGGTGGCCTAGGCCCTGAAGTACACATAGAGAAAGAGTTTAGAGAGCAAGAGATGGGCTTAGTGTGAATTGGAGATTCAAACCCAGGTCTGCGGGCCTCCAAAGCAGCCTCACTCTGCTGGACCATAGGCCACATCTATCTGGCTCTCTGACATGTTTATTTATTTTGCAGCAGTGGTTTTTTGTTCTGTTTTCATAGTCAAATAGGAATCAGTATTTCAAATGACAGTCTGGGTTTCCAGCTGCTTTTGGAAAATCAGGAGAGCCAATAAGTCACTGAGCCACTACTTTTTAGCAGTAGACAAGAAGTCCACCGGAGTTGTGTTATACCTGCTCCTGCTAGAGGGATCATTTCCTGGTCCAGTTCACTGTACTCTGCACCACTCCCTGTTGGCCTGTATGTGCTCCACATTTACTGTACCTTTCAGGCTCTGTAGTCATTCCAGCTGCTACTGTGTGGTCTCAGCAGTCACAAGGGAGGGGGTCAGCTAGGTAAAACAAGGCAGCCATTAAGGGCAGTGAATCCCTGTGTGTGGCATAGGGGATAAGGGATCCTGACTGCCAGCCCTCCCACCACCACTTCGCTCATGTGAGACAAAGGGAAATAGCCGTGATGCAGAGCTTGATGGTAGAGGCCTGGGAGCCTCCCTGGTGGTCCAGGCTGTTCTCTGCCCATGGCCTCTCAAGCCCGTGATGACCTGAAATCTCTCCCTTGTAGGCCTTGATTTGTGCGGTTCCCACAACTGTTGTGCCCTTGCTGTTTTGTTTTTTTTTTTCAACCAAGTAACTCCAACTGAAGGGGAAGCAACTGAGGTCAAGTGTGTTGCCAAAATGGACTCACTGCCCCTCTTGGCCTTCTTAGCCCTACTAGGAGAGTCCAGAAGGACCATATGTACCCTGGAACCAAGCAAGAGCATGCTAGAGCATGTGGAAGAAGGCCCAAGGTGCCTCTCAGGGCAGGCTGGGCCTTTACTGGGCCCTGAAGGCCACTGAACCACACCACAGGTCAAGGGAAGGCACAGTGGCAACAGGACCTGAGAGACCCAGAGCCTGATTGCTTCTGCAGGTGGAGGTGGAAATCGCAAAGGCAAGAGCAAGAAATGGCGGCAGATGCTTCAGTTCCCCCACATTAGCCAGTGTGAAGAGCTGCGGCTCAGCCTCGGTAAGGTCTGGGTGGAGACTGGGAACTACTGAAGCAGAGGGGACCCTTGGTTCAAAGGAAGCCTCCCCTGAGACCTTGTCCTGGGACATAGGGGCAAGGTTGGGGAATCTGATGGCCAGAGAGGTTGAGGCTACACCAACCAAGTTTCGGTTCCTGGCCTTGGAATGGGTGGAGGACAGAAAGTGAATAGGGGCTAACTATTCACTGAAGTTAGTTGAAGTGGATATGGGGACGAGAATAGAGACAAATTGGGGGCCCCTGAGAGAAGCAGAGGTAGGGAGAGCTAGCCCAGCAGGAGTAGGGCCCCTGGCTGAAGGACAGTGTTGAGAGTCCCCAGTCTATGCTTATCAGCTCCACCTGGCCCAGCTGAGGGGTTGCCCAGAAAAACCAAGGCAATATGACAGGATTATTTCTGGGAAGGGACAGAATGACCCAGGCCTCCAGTTCCTGTTTATCTTTGTGGAATCCTGAGGTCTGAGTAGCATCTGGGGTTGCCTGGGCCCCCTTTGAAGCCCCGTATGTATATAGAGTATACCATGGCTGCTTCTACTGCCTGGGAAGGAGGCCCAGCTAAGAGCACGCCGGAAGCCACAACTTCCTCTCGCACTTTCGCCAGGCAGGCAACAGGTGTGGGCCTGGCCCCAGGCTGGGCAGGAACCTCACAGACCACACCCAGCCCGAGTACTGACACACACAAGTTGTGTGAATCAGATGACAGGGGAGGTGGGTGTCTGGGCTTTGGAGCTCAGGCTACTGACTATGTGCATCAATCTAACAGTTAGCCTGTCTGGACCTCATAGTCTCAAGTCATGTTGTGAGTGGCGCAGTACTAACCTCAGGGTTGTGAGAGCCTTAAAGGAGGTAATGGCTGCCACACTGCAGGGCTGGAAGCTGTTGGGGCCCAGGGCTTGGTGGCATAGGCAGAAGTGCCCTGCCATTGGGCTCCAGGACTGTGACCCCCAACAGCTCCTACCTTGGCCTGCAGAATGTGACTACCACAGTCTGTGTGAGCGGCAGCCTATTGGGCGCCTTCTGTTTCGGGAGTTCTGCACCACAAGGCCTGAGCTGACACGCTGCATTGCCTTCCTGGACGGGGTGGTAAGTGCAGCCTGCCCTAGGCCACCACCAAGGGCAGGCAGGTGGAGGTCCCCACCACTGTGCCCCGTTTCCCCACACCCACTGCTCTGTCCATACCCTAAACTTTTCTGCCTTTTACCCTGCAGGCCGAGTATGAGGTGACCCCTGATGAGAAGCGGAAGGCATGTGGGCGGCGGCTAATGCAGAGTTTTCTGAGCCACACGGTGAGTGAGCAGTGATGGAGAGATGATAGCAGCAGGCTGGACTCAGGGCTCAGTGTCAACAGGGAGAGGAGTGACCACAGCCTGGGCATTGAGTGCCTTGGAGCTGCTCCAGGCAACACCGCAGGCATGGAGCCCAGGGGGTGAGCCGAGTTCTGGCCAGGCGGCCTGCCAACAGCTCTGCCTCTTGCTGTCTTGGGAGGGAGAAAAGGAGAGGAGTCCAGCAGCTGGGCAGCCAGTGCAGCACCAGCCAGCAGCCACACTGGGACCAGCAGAGATACATGGCATCTCTGCCCAGCAAGTGGGCAGCTGACAAGTAGGCCCCGGCACTGACCTGTTCGTGGCCTGTCTCCAGGGTCCTGATCTTATCCCTGAGGTCCCCCTGCAGCTGGTGACTAACTGTGCCCAGAGGCTGGAGCATGGGCCATGCAAAGACCTCTTCCAGGAGTTGACTCGGTAAACCTCCCTGCTTACAAACCTCTGAGTGGAATTACACTTAGAGGAGGGGCCTTCTCTGAGCCCAAGAGGCTAAGAACAGCTCAGCTTCTTGCCCTGGCCTTCACCCACTGTTTAACTTTGGCAGTTGGCCTCCTATCTCTGTGGCATCCTTACCTTTAGTGGCTTATATGGAGGGTTGGCTAAGGATGATGCTTTGTGGGCTGAGCTGCACATCATGGGAGGCCCTGACCAGCAAGCCAAGAATCTGGAATCAGGCTGATCTGTGGGTTGGTCCTTTAACAGGCTGACCCATGAGTACTTGAGCATGGCCCCTTTTGCTGACTACCTCGACAGCATCTACTTCAACCGTTTCCTGCAGTGGAAGTGGCTGGAAAGGTAAGCTCCTCCCAGACTGAGCTAGTTCCGGTCAGGTTGTGAAGGTTCTTCCTGGTCCCTGAGCCCTTCTCAGACAACATTTGCTGTCTTAATTCTTGCCCACAGGCAGCCAGTGACGAAAAACACCTTTAGGCAGTACCGAGTCCTTGGCAAAGGTGGCTTTGGGGAGGTGAGTGATCAGGCCAGTGCTCCAGCAGAGTGCACAAGGCTGGCTAGGGTGGACCTGTACCTGTCCCTATCCCCAGAGAGCATGGCTGGCCTCCATTTACTCCTGTTTATCCCTGCCACAGGTGTGTGCCTGCCAGGTGCGGGCAACAGGCAAGATGTATGCCTGCAAAAAGCTGGAGAAGAAACGAATCAAGAAGCGGAAAGGGGAGGCCATGGCTCTTAATGAGAAGCAGATCCTGGAGAAAGTGAACAGTAGGTTTGTAGTAAGTACAGAAAGGAGACTTCTCCCTTCCTCTTGGTCGTGCTGGTTCATCCTGCTCTCCAGGCTAAAGTCTTTCCCAACCAACAAAGGGACTTCCTTCTATCCTACCCTGCTCCACTAGGCCTCCCCCTTCCTGGCTTAGGCATTGCCCAAGAGTGGTGGCCTGGGAAGCATGTGGAGCCCCCAAGGAATGGTATCCCAAGAGTATTTTAAGCAGTTGGTGTTAGCCCTGCCCCCAGGTGGCCCCAAGTTCCTGCCTGAGGGCTCTGATCCCCTGGCCACAGGTGAGCTTAGCCTATGCCTATGAGACCAAGGATGCACTGTGCTTAGTGCTGACGCTGATGAATGGAGGTGACCTCAAGTTCCACATCTACCACATGGGCCAGGCTGGCTTTCCTGAAGCACGTGCTGTCTTCTATGCTGCTGAGATCTGCTGTGGGCTGGAGGACCTGCATCGAGAGCGCATTGTATACAGGTGGGGTGGAGCTTCTATAGCAGCTCTCCCAGGGTTTGGCCCATTTCCAGGGGCTATAGCTAATATGGATGGAGGCAGCCAACCCTGTCAATCAGATCAACAGCAAAAGGATATTGGTGTGCCCAAGATTTTGACCCCTCCCCCCAAAAAAAAGCCGGGCTTGCTGGTACATGCCTATAATTCCAACACTCAGGAGGCTGAGACAGAAAGATCATATTGAGTTCCAGCCTGGGCTACAAAGTGAGCTCATGCCAGCTTCAACTGCATAGTGAGATCCTGTCTCAAAAAAGACAAAAAACAAAACAAAAGATGTGGCTTGGCCACAGCAATAAGTGGCTTGGGACTCAACACTCCCCGGTAACAGGCTGACTTCAGTGGCTTAGACCTAGGCTGTGGGGTCTAGCTGACTTTCTGTGTGAATCCTGATATTGTTACCTTTTGTGTAACTTTGGGTCAGTCAGCTTCTTGCAATGACAACACTATTTCCTTTTCTGCTAAGCAGAGACTATGCTTTGTTCCTTGTAGGTTGGCTCTGTAGTGGAGAGCTTTGGTTATGGTGGTGACTGGTGATGATTTCTCTTTAGCCCCATGACAGCCCCATGAGGAGATAGATGAATAGCCAGTGACAATGGGATAGTAGAATCAGCAACCAAACAGAAGGAAGCTCCTCAATACTGGTGATGTCTAGGAAATCCTCCCCTGGGTGAGAGTCACCTTTCACTCACCTAGGAAGAACGTGGGAGTCCTGGCACTATAAATCATTTTTATCTGCCATTCTGAGTCAGGGCTGTTGTCCAGGGAGAACAGAGTCATCTGCTCTTGGCATTGACCTAGAAGGGGCCAGCCCTGTCTAGCTCTTGGCCAGATGAATAGTAGCTGACCCTGCCCTTCTCTACCCCAGGGACCTGAAGCCAGAGAACATCCTTCTGGATGACCACGGTGCGTTGGGAGGGACAAGGGTGGGGTTGGGTAAGTTGGGGAGGCCTGGCCCCTAATAGGCCCACCTGCTTCTCCATTCTCATTCAGGCCATATCCGCATCTCTGACCTGGGACTGGCTGTGCATGTGCCCGAGGGCCAGACCATCAAAGGTCGTGTGGGCACTGTGGGTTACATGGGTAAGTCTCCCACTGTCCTAGGCCACTATCCTTGTAGGTCCCCTTGTTGTCCTGGGCCTTGACCACCATCCTCTGTGTGGAGATATTTTGTCCCTGAGGGAGTAGAAAGAGCCCATGCTGATGTTCCTCTTTTGTGGATTGGGAGACCAAGATCCCAACCAGATACCCACCATTATGAATCTACATCTTTGATTTACTAAATGCTTATTGGACACATACAGTTAGCTGGGCCAGCAGGGCTACCAGGGTAGGAAGAAGAAAATCAGGTTTATTTACATGGCTGTAGTCCTGCCTGTGCTGTACTGCACACATTTAGAGTAAGTGTGCCCATTTATGGTACAAGGCAATGGGCCTAAGCCCCCCCAGTAGGGGGTGGGGAACCACATCACAAAGTAGACAGAGTCCCAATAAATTCTACCACTTGTCTGTTGTGCCCTGATGCTAGAGATTCCTCCTCTCCCAGTCTTTTTCTTACTGTGAAAGGATCATCAGAGCTGCCTCCCAGGGTTGCCTGGAGATGAAAAGAGATAGCTGAGGGAAAACTCCTCAGGTGCCTGCCCTGGCAGGTAGGAGGTATCAGCAAGTGGGAGTTTCAGCCCTCTCTTCTCTCTCATGAAATCCAGAAGTTGCAAACTAGTAACCACAAGGGCCCAATTTGGCCTACATTAGTATTGAAGTAAAATTGTGGAACACTTTGAATTGGTTGCCAACATTTAATAAGCCAGAAAGCTTTATGTAAAAAATAAGGATTTGAGCACTGTGGTATATAGCTCAGTGGTAGAGTGTTTGCTTAGAATGTTCAAAGCCCTGGGTTTCATCCCCAGCACCACACCAAAAAAGAAAAAAAGAAATCAGAAGGGCTGGGCCCTAGGTGTGGCACCCTGCAGGCTTTGTCAGCTCCCTTTGTTGATATATGTTCTATCCTTGGATGAGATCCCCACCTAGTTGATAATGGTGCCTCCCTGGCCAGTGGGTGTTTTAGTCAGTGCCCTGAATTCATATGCACCAGGCATTCCTTCGGCTCAAGGCCTCAGTTCCCCACCACCTACCAGTCTTGGTTCTTTGCCCGGCCCAGCTCCAGAGGTGGTGAAGAATGAGCGATACACATTCAGCCCTGACTGGTGGGCATTAGGCTGCCTCCTGTACGAGATGATCGCAGGCCAGTCACCCTTCCAGCAGAGGAAGAAAAAGATCAAGCGAGAAGAGGTGGAGCGGTTGGTGAAGGAGGTACCTGAAGAATACTCTGAGCGCTTTTCCCCGCAGGCCTGCTCACTCTGTTCCCAGGTATCACAGCAAGTGGGAGGCCTGACTGGCTGGGGCTGGAGCTGGGGCATCACTGGCCTGCCTGCACATGGGCACCCTGACCACCCATGCCCTGCCATAGCTCCTCTGCAAGGACCCTGTGGAGCGCCTGGGGTGTCGTGGGGCTGGCGCCCGAGAGGTGAAGGAACACCCTCTTTTCAAAAAGCTGAACTTCAAGCGACTGGGAGCAGGCATGCTAGAACCACCCTTTAAGCCTGATGTGAGTACAGCCCGATTCTGCAGAGGGGAGGGCCAAGCTGGGGTGAGGCTGAGGACTCGTATTTAGGGGGAGGACACTTTCAGTCTGTAAGAAAATCTAATCAACCCAACCCCCTCATTACTCACAAAAATGAAAACCCCAGGGATAGATCTGGCTTTTGGCATACCTGGAGGGTGAGGGGTAGAGTGGGGTGGCCTTGAGAGTATTGAAGGAATTCACTGTCTTCCCTACACACACTGTGGATTATGTGGTCATCACTGTTGGGCAGCTTTCCTAGAGGTTGGCAGAAATGGCCACAGCAGATCAAGCCCACAACCTACCAGTAGACATCCCTGTAGACACAGCAGCTATTGCCCAATAATTTTGGAGGAAATCCCAAAGGAGAAAGCCATCTTAAGGCTGATGGCTTGTTACTTCCTCTTGCTTAGAGGACCTTCACTGACCACAACTGGATCGCATGCTCAGCTTGTCTACTGGCAGTGAGAACAGTCCATTTCCCAAGGGAAAACCGAAGTGGTGGTGCCAGCAGGGAGGATGTCTTCTGGCTGCCTGCCCCCCTTCAGTTAGGACACTCGCCCTTATAGACTTGCACTCACTTACTGAGCATCTCCTGGGTCAAGACCTATATGCACAGTCTCTAAAAATCGTCATGTGATAAGTTACAGAAGCCAAACTCCAACTTAGTCAAGCCCAGCGTGAAGTGTATTGGTTTGTTTCATAAGAAAGTTGCAGAGTAGAGCCAACATCAGGTTTTCAGGTTGTGTTACTAAGATTCTCCATCTCTTGGCTCTGCTGTAGTCTGTTACTATATCCCTTCCCCTGAATTCAGGCTTCTCTGTCTGTAATGTTACAGAGAAGGTTCTGACTGGCCGGGATTAGGTTGTGTGCTTGCCTACCCCCCCCCCCCATGCATATGAGGACTGGGTCCTGTGATTGTTTATCAGGCTCACTGGGAAGGCTGGAAGGTGATGAATAGGCCAGGTTGATGACTATCGATCATATGGTTCTTTATTCATTTGACAAATACCAGAGTGCTTATGTGCCAGATTTTGGAGATAATGAGGTGCACAGGTCTGTCTTTATTCTAGTGGGAAGACACACCAAAATAAACCGTTAAGTTAGAAAGTTTCAGGTAATGCTGAGACCAACAAAGAAAAATAAAGCAGGTCAAGAAGACAGCATGATGGGGAAGGGTTTGATAGGAATTTTAGGGTAGTCTTTGGGGAGTTGATTAAGCGGACACTAAAAATAAGTGAAAGAGAGCCAAGCCAAAAGTTGGAGGTGTGTGGGGTATGCATCCCAGGCAAAAGGAGCAGGCAGGCATTGGAGAACAGTGTGGCTCAAATGAGTACATGCGGGGAAGAAGGACCATCGTACCATAAGCGTGACAGGGCAGCCTTGAGGGTTTTAAATCAGAAAGTGAGGTGTGGGTTGTGGGTCACAGACAGTATGTGTGGAAGTGAGGAGGCCAGGTAGGGAGGTTGTGCTTCTCATGATGTCTCCTGTGGTAGGCCTCAATTGCAGTTATCATAGGCAACTCGAGCCAAGATGTCCAGACCTCCATTAGCCTGCTAGAGGCTGGTACTGCTGCTCTGTTCACTCTTGTGCTTCCTGTGCACATCCTGCCCCTTTATCTTTAGTTCAAAGGTAGAGACAAAAGTCAGCACTTGAAGTTTTAACTTTTCAGAAGCACTAGATGAAATTAAGCTCCGCTATATTTTTTAACAGCTTCTTTGAGATTTAATTCACACACCATGTAACTCACCTGTATAAAATATACAGTTCAGTGACTTTTAGTATGGTGTATTTGTACAACTATGATCACAATACATTTTAGAATATTTTACCCCCCCAAAAAAAACTCCACCAACCTATCCCCATTAGTAGTCACCCCTATTCTTTCTTCCTGCTCTTATCACTAATATATTCTAAGTTTTTGCCTACTTTGAATGTTTCACATACATGGATGAAATCATTCAATATATGGTCCTCTATGACTGGCTTCTTAGCATTTTTTTTTTTTTAATGTATTTAGGGCAGGGTCTACAGGGTCTCTCTATACAGATTGGGCCTATGATTCTCCTGATTTCAGCCAAGTGCTGGGATTACAGACATGCGCTACCATGCCCAGTCTCAATCTCCAGTCTCAGAGTGCCCCAGGGATAGGGCCAACATGGCACTCCGGGAATCAAACCCTGGCTGCTGTGCACTACGTAAGCAGGCACTTTAGTCCACTGAGCTATCGGGCCAACCCGGTTTTGGTTTTTTTGAGACAGGGTTTCACTATGTAGTTCAGGCTAATATTAAACTCACTATATAGTCTGGACTGGCTATAAACTCATGGTGATCCTCCTGCCTTAGCCTACTGAATGCTGGGATCACAGGCATGCACTGACTTGCCCAGTAGCGTGTTTTTCCATGTTTTGTGTTGTACTTTGTTCCCTATTGAGGTTGAATAATATCTCATTTTGTAAGTAATACCACGTTTTATTCATAAATTGATAGACATTAGGGTAAGTTCCACTTTTTTGACTTGGGAAGAAGAATGTAGCTCTAAGCATTCTTTATTTTCTGATACAAAGTTTTACTGTACTGCTCAGGATGGTCTCAAGCTTGTGCACTGAAACAATCTTCTTGCCTCAGCTTCCCAAATAACTAGAATGACAGGCACTTGCCACCATGCCTGACTGTTCTGCAACTGTACAGATTTCTTGTGTGAACAGATGTGATTTTTCTTGGTGTTATACCTAGGTACTAAGTACTAGCTCTTTTTACTGTTTTAAGAGAACTGCCACACTTTCCAAAGCAGATGTACCATTTTTCATGATGGAGCAGCGAGTGTACGTACACACACACACACACACACAGGGGATTGAACCCAGGGCCTACTAAGCACATGCTACGCCACAGAGTTAAACTACACCTGCAGTCCATAATGATGATATTTTATTTATTTGTGTGTGCGTGTGTGTGTGTTTACTGAGAAACAAATAGCAATGAGACAGTATCAAAACTGGTTAATAGGACAGTTTCAATTATCAATACATTGTACATTGTCATCTTCTTAGTGGTTGTCCATAGTACAAGCAGCAGACAGGATATCCTGTGCAAACACTATTAGTACAAATCTTTCTACTAATTGAATTAAGTAAAAGTAGCTGAATATCTATCCTAACTATTCTGTCTATACAAATACAAAATGGCAGGGAACTATCTGCTCAGGTCCCCCTCCTTTCCCTCTCTTGGACAGGAGCTTTCTTTCTCTCAATAAATCTATTCTAGCCGGGCGTGGTGGCGCAGGCCTGTAATCCCAGCACTTGGGAGGCTAAGGCAGGAGGATTGTTGTGAGTTCAAGCCCAGCCTGAGCTACAAACTGAGCTTAAGGCCAGCCTGAACTGCATAGTGAGACCCTGTCTCAAAAAGACAAAATAAATAAATAAATAAATCTATTCTGCTCAAAAAAAAAAAAAAAATGGTTCTTCCTTTGTATCCCCCTTTTTTGTTTAGTCTTGTCAGAGATGGGTATTCCATTGGCATCTAAATACTATAGGTGCGGGGCTGGGGAAGATGGCTTGGTGGAATAAGTGCTTCCCTGGCAAGCACAAGGGCCTGAGTTTAATCCTTGGTTCTGAAAAAAAAAAAAAAAAAAAAGCAAAAATAGTAAATACTATAGGTGCATGAATTCAGAAAAACAATCCAACACAGTCCAACAGTCCCATAATGATGATATTTTAATTGATAACTTAATAGTAGGATTTAGAAAATACTGTTCAGTGGAAAAAAAAAGTGGTCTTCTGAGGCTGAGGTGGCCTCCCAATAGGTGGCTAGGAAGAAAGTGGACCATTCCAGTCCTCTGGTTGGTTATGAGAGGGGACAGAGCAAGCCACTGACATCTTAGGGTGGGGGCCCATCTGCTGTAGGCCCTGCATGGTGGCTGGAGAGTCAGTCTGTACTCCCTTCACTAGCTACACACCTAGGCAGCCTTGTGTAGGGCGAGGGGCAGCATCAGGTCTGTACACAGCATCACTCAGTATGGCTCGGGATATATGCTCGGTGGACTAAGCACCTGCCTGGCAAGTGCGAGGACCTGGGTTTGATCCCCAGTGCCACATGCTGTGCCGGCCCTGCACTCAGCTGGCCAATGAAACCGAACATGGTGGTGCATGCCTATAATTCCAGCACTGGGGAGGATGAGACAGGAGGATTACTACAAGTCTGAGCTGTATAGCAAGACCTTTAGCCTCAGACAGAAGAGACAGTGGTGCTTGGGAAGTACATCAAGTACCTGGTTGCTGACTGCAGGCCAGATTCTGCAGGTGTCAGGGCAGAAGCAGGGCAAGGGTCAGAGTGAGGCTCCAAGCTGCCTTCCCATTTCTGTATGTGTACATGTATGTACATGTGTGTGTGCCCATGATTGTGCTTCCCTATCTGATGAAATTTTTCCCTCTAGCCCCAGGCTATTTATTGCAAGGATGTTCTGGACATTGAACAGTTCTCCACCGTTAAGGGCGTGGAGCTAGAACCAACTGATCAGGACTTCTATGAGAAGTTTGCCACAGGCAGCGTGCCCATCCCCTGGCAGAATGAGGTGAGACGTAGCCCGCTGGTGAGAGGGGCTTCAGGGGAACAGCCTCGGGGATAGGTAGCTCTCACAACTGCCTATTTCTTGGTAGATGGTGGAGACCGAGTGCTTCCAGGAGTTGAATGTCTTTGGACTAGATGGCTCAGTTCCTCCGGACCTGGACTGGAAAGGCCAGCCACCTGCACCACCTAAGAAGGGACTGCTGCAGAGATTCTTCAGCCGCCAGGTAAGTTCTGGCAGTATCCTACCTGGGCAGCCTGGCTCCAGGGCCTGGTGGGTGGGAGGCATAGCCGGTGCCTGCCAGTGCTGGGAGTGGGCATGCTTCAACCCTGCCAGCAATACCCAGGGTCTCTGACCTCATTCTCCTCCCATGGCTGGGCTCATGGCCTCTTTTCTCTTTCCAGAGGTGAGCAGTGTGGGCTCCCCATGGGTTAGCCTCGCTGCCCAGCCTTGGGGAGCCCCAGGCCGCCCTTCAATGGCAGAGGCAAGATGTGGGAGAAAGAAGTCTGGTGCCCGCTCCCCCTGTATCCCTTCCCATTGCTGCAGTTTCCTGCAACCTGGCCCCTTCAAGCTGTCAGCCTTAATCAGCTGTCTGTCTCCCTGTGCACAGCCCCCATAGGGCCTAAACAGAGGCCTTGCCCTGGAAGATTCTGGGATCTCCTTAGTCCCCTTATTTAAATCAGTTGCCATAAGCCTTTGCTCTGATGCCCACTCATGTGTGGCCTGAGCTGCTGCACTAGGCCCCTCAGGGGAGCCCTCTTCCCAGAGCGTGACCCTGGGTGGCACCTTTCCTGTCCTGGCAGGGCCAGCCTTATGCAACATCACTGGAGGTTAACAGCACTTGCTCTGCCTCTCTCCCTCCATGTCTTCCCTGTCCCTCCAGGATTGCTGTGGGAACTGCAGCGACAGTGAGGAAGAGCTCCCCACCCGCCTCTAGTCCCCAGCCCGAGGCCCCCACCATCGGTTGGCGGTAGCAGCTGCTCCAAGTGCTGTTTACAGTTTTGCACAGTGGTCTTCCCCATTGTCCACTAAAGTCGTGGCCTGGGGAACACAGCCAGAGCTGTCCCCAGTGTCCTCTCAGCCCTTGGCCTGGCTGAGTTTTGCAAAGCCTAGGCCGTCCCTGGGACAAAGGTGCGTCCCTTCAGCTCCTCTGTGGGGCTCGGGGCTTTCTGTATTTATGTATTTGTATGAATGTATATAGCGACCAGAGCGTTCTTAATTCCTGCCCCAGACCTGGCGCTCTGCCTCAGTCTCTAGGGCAGCCAGCACTGGCTGGGAGAGCTAAGAGATGGCAGAGGAGCCACTGCCAAAGTCAAGGCTTCTTAGGCCCCACTCAGAAGTGGCAAGGCCAGATCCCTGAGCCCCCAGAATTGTGCTAGCCCCCTCCAACCTCCAAGTGAGGCTCATGTCTGCCCTTGGTGTCCTGGGCTCAGGCTGCACTGACTAGGGCCCAGTACTGTGTCCCTTTATGGCAGTTATCAGCATTGAATCGGGGTTCTCTATCCTGTAGACCTGTGCCAAAGTGTGACCAGAGATTGGACTGACCGTGAGACCCATTAGTTCACTGCCCCAGCTGATCCACATGGGTCTCCCTTTGCCTTCCAGCTCCCAGGTCACCTTGTTTCTTATGCTGGGCCCTGAAGAAACCTCTTTCAGAAATGCTCCATCCCAGGCCATAGGAGAGGTAGGGGTGTCCCTGGCCAACTTTGGCCAACATTCCAGAATCCCCTCATAAAAATACACACATGTGCCCAGCAATAATCTGCCCCTCCCTGTGTGTGCCCATGGGGAATGTGTGGGTGTGTATCTGTATGTGTGAAGGGGGTAGGGTAAAGCTGTGCCTGTGTCCCGGGCCCCAGCCCTGGTCCTCCCTGGAATGTAATTGACAGCCATCCTGGTCCCAGTGTTAGGGTAGAAAGGGATTACAGGACCCTGGTTTTTCTGTATTTAAAGCTAATTTTTATTACTCAGTTTTGTCCAATGTAAGCTGCCACATGTCTCTGCGTGAATACAGTCTGAGCACAAACCTGGCCAGCTGCCCCTGCCTGCCTCTTTCTTGCCTCTGGTGTTCTGGGGAGGGGGGGTGTCTTCCTGCTTCCCTGGCCCACCTGGAAGTGAGATAGGATTGGCAGAGGAGGTGAGGGACTCCCTTTCCAAGGCCCAGGAACCTTTAAGACTTACTATAAGGCAGTCTTTCTAGGCAGCCAGGCCTTTGTGGTCTTTGAGTTCACTGAGTGGATTCCACTGTTTCTTAAATAGTACAGGGCATAAGGAAGAGAGTCTTGGGTACTGGAGTGGGGGCCTATTTCTGACTATCTAGAGGCAGGCCTAGCTGGAGAGTCTTTAAGCTGTTCAAGGTCAAGGTGACCTAGCTGCCAAATGTGAACTTGGGAGTGGCCTGGGGAGCCAGGTAGGAGCTGCTGTTACAAACACCTGCCCCACATCTTTCTTTACAGGATGTCTGCTATGTGCCTGTCCCTGGGGTGGTGCATGTGCAGCCCTCCCTTTTGTCCTGGAAGCATTACATACAGATGGGCAAAGACCTAGAGAATGGTGATACTGGGAAGAAATGTGGCAGGGTTGGGAAGGGACCAGCCACCTGCACATTAAGACAGGTTTTCCAGAGGTAGTAGGTAACTGAGACTTGAAGGAGAATTGCCAGGGAGATAGATTGGAGAACTACATATGCAATTATTTGGGATAAGAACCTAGACTTTATGAACTTGTCACTGTCCAATAGCCTTCCAGTGTCCCCAGCTCTCCCCAAGAATGTCCTATAACCACCATAAAAGTTTGTTCTTTGCCCCTGGTCCAGGCATATTTACAAAAGCTACATGAGGCTCTGCTGTTGCCAGGTATGGGTTAAAGTCTGAGCATGGCAGCGTTTTAAACTGACTTTGCTCAGGTCTTTCCCTTATCTAGGAAGATGAATGTGATACCCACTTTCTTGCAAGGCAGCTGGTTAAGTCCACTGAAGCAGCCAGTGAACCTCTAGATCCCCTGGGTTACTAACAGGTCTCTCAGCTGCTAGGGTAGTAGGTGCTGGGTGCTAAGCTGGGCAGCAGTTTTAACAGCAGCCCAGCACCCAGCTTTGTAGAAGGAACCTCTTGGTGTGTTGAATCCTTGGTTTCATCAGTTTGAAGGAAATGGAAAGGGGTATATGTATTCTGTGATGGGGGATTCACTCAAGTTCTTCAACTGGGTGAGTGGTCAATGTAAGATGGAATAAAATAGGCCAGCCAAAGATGAACAAGTCAGATCTTCTCCCATGAGGTTGGGAGTGTTATTTGTTCCTCTGCTCCAGATTCCGGGGTTGAAGTTGGGGTCAGGTAGGTATTAGCTTGCAGAAGCCAAAACCCATTTCCTGGGCAGATGTGCCAGGTGGACATGCAGGGCCCTGAGGCATTGAGACCCCTCTCCCATGTTCCTCCTTGTGAGGGAGGCATCCAGGGAACCTTGCTAGGGTTACCTTAAGTCTTTGGCAAGAGGCAACTCCTTGAATTCATTTCCCAACAAGTTTTCTCTAAGCTCACCTCCTTCCCACCCAACTGTATGGTAGGAGCTGGGGTGCAGATGGAAACCAGGTCACTGCCAGATTGGAGCTTAGTCTGGTAGGCAGAGAGACCTGGGAACAGTGGCACCAAGTGTGATCATCACTGGCAGAGAGGAGTCCGGAGTGGTGCAGGTTGAGGGTGCCACCAAACGGGACAGTGCTTGGCCATGAAGCTGCCTTGGCATTTCCAGGACACCAGGGCCAGATGGGTGATGGGAGAGCTTCTCGTGACTTGGGATGATTGAGCATGGGATCAGAGTGGAGTGGAAAAAGTGGTTGCAGCTCAGGGGAGTGACCTGAAACCAGTTTTAAAAGCCATGTTAAGACTGCAGGGACTCATCTGGATAGTTGGGGAATCCCAAAAGGGTTTTGACCAGTATCAGGATGTCTGTCCCAGCATCTACAAAAATGTGGTTTCCTTTATGAAACCCTTCCTTTCCATTCGGTTTAGATGGTGGTGGGTTTGCACCCCTGCATACAGTACACCACATACATGACCCAGATAGAAGCATTGCAAGAGATGGTGCAGCTTTCTGGTTAACAGGTCATATGCTCAGATAAAAAGGGCTGGAGGATTGGGTGTGGCAGCTTACACCTGTAATCCTAGCTACAAGTGAGACTGAAGCAGAAAGACTGCAAGTTTGAAGCCAGCCTCAGCAATTTAGGAAAACTCTCTCAAGAAATAAAGGGCTGAGATTATAGCTACATAGAGGCCCTTGGCTCGCGCCCCAGTTCTGTTGGTACAGGTGGGGTCTCCTGTTGCCAATTTCATTTCTAGAGGATGACCACCAAAAACAAAATGTCATTCTTGGCAACATTAAGCAAATGAAGGAATACCAAATTGGGAGAGCAAAATACTTGTTTTCAAAGCTCAGTGTAATAGCACCCATCACGCAGTGGTTCTCCCAGTAATGTACCTAGGGGGGAGAAAAAAACAGAATGGATTCAGGACATATATCTTCTCCCTTAAGGTGTGGTTGCCCGGATTGGTTCATTGATACTCAGCCAAATGAGACCAATTGAAAGTTATGTGTGTTTATTGGTAGGGTTGGTTTTCCAAACCATTGGTAATAGCCTTTTCCTCTGGGAATGGGTGGCCTAAAGCTGTGGAGCTCATCCTTGTAACCTCTTGCCAAAATGGTGGCAAGGAGAAAGAAGCAGATACATGTTTGATACCATTGCAGAAACACTTAGAACCAAGTTGTGGCAAGTCTTCAGACTCGCTGGTGATGTAACTCAGTCCCTGTGAGCTCAAGCCTATTTGTTTTAGGGTTCTGTGCTTTGCAACCCAAAATACTGCAGCTGATATGGTGGAAAAGGGTGGTGCCTGTGTGTATGTATTTTCTTTTTTGAGACAGTCTACCCATACAGCTCAGGCTGGCCTTAAGCTCACTTTGTAGCCCAGGCTGGTACTGAACTACTAAGAAAACTGCCTCAGCCTCACAAGTACTTTGATTACAGGGGTGTGCCACAGCTCTGAGAGGTGGTTTTTGAAAAATCTGTGAAAATCGTAAAGAAGTTGGTATAGAAACAGAACTTAGCTAAAAGGCCCAGACTGTCAGGTTCAAAGTGACCCCTTTAAGAGGACCTCAGAGTGGGGCCCTTTTAAGGGCCCTGTGGTAAGTATGTGCCTGGAGCCATTAAGCACTAGGTCCTCCTATGCCTCTTGTTTTATTTGTCATCTGATGGCCTATGCTTGATGGGGGGTACAGCGAGTGTGGGCCTGAGGAGGGAGCACTGGACTCGAACCCCTGTCCACCTCATGTGTACAGTAGCTTGGAATGTGTGCAGGGTATGGTCTGTAGGCTGAGCCATGTGCGGATCAGGGTTCTTTACCTCAGTTCTATGACCGATTATCCAGCATGTGCGACCCATGTGCCTGGGTCTGCCAGCGTGCTCCCGTCCCCGCCGAGCAGCCGATCTCCAAGAGGTGTGTGACATGTGCACTCTCTGTGCAGGATGCCTTGAGTGTGTGAACTTGGCGCCCTTGTGTACCCGGTCTGGGCGCGGCACACGGATGCTGCTTCCCACGCACCCCCTTCTCTCTAGGGGCAGCCTCCTTGGCAGCGTGTGGCGGTGTGGTGGGGTGAGGGGCCCTCCGTTGGCTGCCGCGCGCGCGCACGCTGGGCTGGCACGCGCCGTGTACGCGGCCGTGCGCGCGCTCCGTGGCTCCAGCTCAGCGCTCGCTCGGAGCCGCTTTTGCTGCCACTGTCTGCTCCCCGGGGCAGCCGCTGTTACCGCCGCCTCCCACGGGCCGGGCACTCGGTCCACTGGGCCGCACGCCCCACGCAGGAGGACGAGCTTGAGGAGGATGCCTGGGCCCGTGAGTACCGCGGCGGCTGAGGGTTGGGCAGGCATGGAGGGCAGAAGATGGTCCGAGGGCTGAACCCCTCCCCGTGGGCAGCCATGCACCCTGGCTGGGGTCGCCGCCCAGGACCCCTGTCCGGGCCGCGGGTAGACCCTCCCCCAGCCCACACTGGAGGGAGGGAGAGGAGGGCGCCAGTGAGCAAAGGAGCCTGAGCGGGCTCGAGCAACCACCAGTTCGCTTGGAAACGGTTGCCACAGCAACGGGGTTGCACTCCCCGGCAACGCGACTGAGGGGTGGTGATGCCCCTCCCCCATCCCACTTTTTGCGGGGCCAGAGCTGGGGGTGCAGGGGAGAAGTGGGCGCCATGGGGGAATGTCGTCCCTGTGGCCCGACTGGGTGTGCCTGCCTACCCAGCTGGTCGACGATGGGGGTTGGGGGTGAACGGCTCCGTGGGCACAAGCTGGCTCCCACGTGGCTGCAATCGTTGCAGCAGGGCTTCTAGGGTGGCTGCAAATGTGGAGGCGGCCCAGACCCTAATCTTGCTGCGAGAGAAGAGGCAGGCAAGCTTGGTTTAGGATCCCAACTCCATAGCTTCCACCACCATTATCACTATCCAGGGCCTTCTGCTCCCTCCCTACATGGCCTGAGTTGCATTTCCCAGAGGCCATGTTCCTTATCAGGGGAGAGGAAAAAAAAAACTTGACTCCTTCCACCTCCTCTTGGCCAGAGCATGTGCCAAACTGCCCCATAGGCTGGAGGTGGTCTCTGTTCTCAGTTCCTAACCATTGTTCTCCAGGGAGCAGTGGAAATGAGTAGGCAGGAACAGAGGAATGGACACTACTGACCCAAGGAAGCTGAAGCTGAGGCCAAATGAGAGAAACCAAGCCCACTGTCTGGTCCACAAGTGTCCCTTTCTTGTCTCAACACAATGCCTTAACTGTGCAGGGTGGCATGCAGGTCAGCTGGCAGACAGGCCACTGCCACATGGAGATGCCTTGTCTTCCAGGGGAGCTCCTCTGGGAAGAATGGCCCCTGAGTCAGAGGAAATGACCTCTGGCTCTCCTCCCAGACTCCCTTCAGCAGGCAGTATGCTGGAGAGAGAAATGCCCCCTCTGCCAGCACTCCATGGCCTGACTCAGCAGATGCCATCCCTGACCACAGCCTTTGGATCCAGCATCCATCCCTGAGACCACAGCCACCTTTGGATTACCTTTCCCATCTAGGGAGGTGTCCTGGGCACCAGAGGTGACAGGCATCTGGGGCATCTGAGGCCTTGGCATAAGGTGCCCATAGATGGATAATGCCTGGGAAAGCAGGCCTGAGTCTCCTGCAGGCAGATGGGCCTTGGAGATTATTCATAGGCTCCTCTCATTCTTTCATGTTCTGTATGACACTTCTGTACCTATTATCTCCTAATTCTTATAGCAATTGTGGAAGGTAAGTTTATTATCCTCCTTTTAGAGGTGGAGACTGAGGCTTAGGCAGGTGAAATGACTTGTCTGGGGTCATGCAACCAGTAAGAGGTAGAGCTCGGTTTCCACTGCCAGTTTCCCTGCTGGCAGAGCCCCTCTCAGCCTGCTACACATAGCTTATATGACCAAGGTAAAGCATCCTAGAGCCTTCCAGAGGAGCATCTATAACCTTTCACATTCTTCCTGTGAGGAAGTTCCCTGTCTTTCAAGCTTAGTATACCTTTCTCTTTTGCAGCAAAATTAGCTGGATTCTTGCCTCAGATGCTTTATAGGATTGTGCTGCTGCAGGTTGGCTTCCTGTCTCCCTCCATTTTCTTTCTCTGGCTGAGATCAAGCAGTGAGGACTGCCTCGATCCCCTGGGAAATCCCTGAGTCCTTAGTCTTTGGTTCATTGGCTCTGTGGCCTTTTCAGCTTACATTCTTAGCTGTGGAACAACAGCAGAGGTGGGCCCAGGCAGTGCTGGACCCTGTGGATACCTAGTGCAGCACAGAGGTTGGATACCCAAGTGCTTCCACAGGCCAGGGGGCAGTGGAATCAGTGAAGTGGGCCAGGGAGCGCTTAACTCCAGTTGATGTTACTTTTGTGAGATGTGGTCTTGGTACAACCAGATTGTCTAATTTTCACATGTGCAAGAAATCCAGGCCTTCATGTCTAATCTGGTTTTTAAATGCTGGTAATCAATCAGAATATTTTTAAAAATAGATTGTAGGCCAACAAAATGTATGCTTGAACTGTGTTCAAACAGGGTCAGAAGTCTGAGGCTTCTGGCCCATGGTGAAGTGAGGGTCATTTTGCTGCCCTCCCCCAACCCAGGCAGCATGCAGTGTACTCCCATGAGCTGGTTTTCACAGTTGAGCCTCTCCAGGCTGCAAGGTAGTGATGTTTTGTTGGTCACATTCAGCTGTCTGTGTTGGCCTTAATGTTATCACACTCTTCATCCATTGTACTCCCTCCTTGGCACCACAGGCAGGTCTCATCATCCCTTGTCCAATGGTAAAGAATGGGAGTAGTCAGAGCGTAACCACATGGCTCAGTTAGGACAGGAACGGGATTTGAACCCAAGGCTGCACCTCAGTGCTCTGCATATTACATCATGCTGACTTCAGTAAGAGGGAGACCCCACACATATACACACAGTGTGGCTACCCCCTTTACAAGGACAGATAATTAACTCTTATGCTGAATGAGGGGATAGAAGCACAGGAAGCCCCAGAATGAGGGTTTACTCAAAGTCTGGTCTTTCAATAGCCTGCTCCCCACCCATACATACAGGAGGGTCATAGCTAAGTACAAAAGGTATTAACCAACAAAGGGCCTTTCTGCCCACTCTGTTGTTTGCAGTTTCCCAATGTCAGGGTTGGGTTGTAGAGATTCTACTCTTAGGCCAAGATGTCCAGTCAGTAGTACCTTAGCCTTGCTGGAAATGAAGTTATGACGAGCTCCATTGCCTGGCTGAAGCCTATCTTTTTTTCTTTTTTTTTTTTCTTTTTTTTTTTTTTTGTGTGTGTGTGTGTGTGTGTGTGTGTGTGTAACTGAACTCAGGCCCTTCTACTTGCCAGACAAACACTTATTCTACTGAGCCATCTCCCTGGCCAAGCCTTTCCATCTTGGACAAGATATAAATACACCACCAGTGCCCCCTGACATGCCCTTCTTGCCAGTGGGCTTTGCACACATCAGGGCTTCACATCCATACGACTCCATGGGCCTCAGCACCTTGTTGAGTCTACATCCTTGTCTCCAGAGTGAAGCTACAACAGCCACTTCCTGAATGACACTGAAATCGTGACTATAAAAATGCCAGTGGCATGTACAAAGCACTCAGGACACCATTCTCACACCACACTCTTTCCTTCTTCCTATCTTTGGGAGACTGAGTCTCTGGCTATCAGGCCCAAGCCTCATTGACAGGGTTCCACCTGGTCACCCAGAACACCTGCTACCTGGGATTTCCTTTCTCCAAAGCCCCTTGTCGCCTGTAATCCCAGCACTAGGGAGGCTGAGGCAGGAGGATTGTTGTGAGTTCAAGACCAGCCTGAGCTACAAAGTGAGTTTAAGGCGAGCCTGAACTGCATAGTGAGACCCTGTCTCAAAAAAGACAAAAACAAACAAAGCCCCTTGTCTATACCTCCAGGTTGTCTTTTTCCTTTTGTCCACAAGTATGATTCTTGGTTTGCTTCTAATCCATGCTATGGAAGCTGAATACTGGGTGATGGCTTCTTTTTCAATGATTTGGTGGGATATGACAGACATTTCTTTTTCTATCTTTTTTGTCTTTTTGACACAGGGTCTCACCATGTAGTTCAGGCTGGCCTTGAGCTCACTTTATAGTTAAGGCTGGTCCTTAACTGAGGCCTCTGGTCCATGGTTAGGGGAGGGTCATTTTGCTGCCCTTCGCCTACCCAGGCAGCATACATCATGAGCTGGTTTCACTGTTCCTCCTGCCTCAGCCTTCCAAGTGCTGGGATTACAGGCATGCACCACCATACCCCACTTGACATACACTTCTTAGGAATAATTTGGATGGCAATCCAGGTCTTGAGGTGTTCCTTATATTTGAACTAACATGTGTCAAATGACCAAGGCAGAGGTACCCTCTGGTGGACACAGGCCATTTCTGAACAGTCTGAGATCACTGGGCTTCACTCTTTTGCAGCCCTGGGCATATGAAGTGGCTCAGGAATTATTTCTTCAGGAAAACATGCCAGGAGGTGAAGTGGCCTTGGCGAGGGCTCATCCCAGAAGTAACGATTTAGGTCACAGAGTGTTCCTGGTCTAATACTTGCTGGGAATTTGTTAGACGTGCAAACTCTTGGGCCCCATGCCAGACCTGCCGGAGGAAATGCTGTGGGGCCTGGCCTGTTTTGACAAGCCATTTATATAGCTTGCATGCTCATGAAAGTTGAGAGGCATTATGTTAAGGGCTGGACTGCCTTCTGATGCAACAAGGAGCAACTACAGGGTTCAGGTGGGGCATAGGGGAAATGGGCAGCATGAGTAGGCTGTGAAAGGGTCTAGCATATGGCAGGCTTGGTAATAAGACTCTAGGTGAGTGGTAATGGTGGCCTGACCAGGCCAGGGGCAGAAGGACCAACAGACAGACATGAAGACACTGCATTAAGAATTTGGCATATGGGATGAATGATAAGCCCATTGCTGAGATAAAGAACCCTATAGCAAATCTTTGGGGTCTAGGCTTGAGGGGCTGAGGTTCTTCATGCATAGAATCAATGTAGGTGGCCTAAATGATACAGCTAGATCCTGGAGTATATGATCTCTGGCCCTTGAATGTCCTTTAATCTCTTTGAGCCAAGTACTCTCATCAGTCAAATGGGAAGACTTCTTCCTAGGAAGACAGAGAACTCTCCATGGTGTTCAGCCCTCAGGCAGAGGACACTTTAAGGACACACCCATCTCTGCATCCCCAGCTAGTGTCTGTTGCTCAGTGCCTCACCTCTGCAATGGAGTAGCTTAACCTTCCCCATGTGTACTGATAAGGGAACCGAGGCAGCATGGAGGTTATAAAACACCCAGGGTCTTGCTTTTATTCCCCTACTTTTTTCCCAGTGAGTGTGGCCCAAAACTGTATGCAGACATGCTCAAAAGCACTACATATAAAACAAGATGGAATCCCAAGGAATGTTCATATGACCTATAAGAATGAAAGAAAATAGAAACAAAACACATAGATCTCAAAGGAGCTGGGGAGATAGCTCAGTAGAATAAGTGCTTGCCTGGCAAGTGCAAGGGCCTGAGTTCAATCCCTGGTTCCACAAAAAAAAAAAAAAAAAAAAAAAAA